>WOGP01000544.1:0-23677 GCA_015342065.1 Leptinotarsa undecemlineata | reverse complement strand
CGCGTCTTGTGTTTATCCAAGTATTGAGTCCAAATCAGACTGCATTATTACGTTACTGCCCTTACATAATACACAAAACAAAATTGTAATGTCATATAAATAATAATTAAACTTTTTGACCATTTTTATCATCATACTCAACTTATGATGGCTTCTTTTTATTATGGCATCGTAATGATCTCTGTGATAAATCCTACTGTCCAGTAACACCCAAATTTTCAACTGTATTCAATCACTGCAATTCATTTCTTCCCATATTATACCAAAATTCCTTTAACTCTCTATTGTAAGAAAATATAGCTTAAATCACTTGGCTACATTTAAAATGTATTTTATTAATCCTAACTTGATTGTATACCTCTAGAAAGCTTCAAATAGCAAACAATAGTTAATGGGAATTACAACATTCAACTGTCATTCACAAGCAAATGTAACAGTTTCGGACCCAAGTGTGACCTTTAAGGTTCCCTGGAAACTACATCAGACCTATTTGAAAAAGACCCAGCCAATCTTATTTGCAATGTCTGCCCTGCAAATATGACAACATCCAATGGTAAAATGGTTCATCGATGCCAAGGGACTTAGTTTGCGAAGCAGTAAAACACTGTGAACCAATTAATCAAATACTTTATTGAATCATATGCACCGAATTAACTTCAAAACCCTTGTCCATGGCTGCACTAATGCAATTTGTAAGTACAGATTGGTCTCAGTAGAATGCCCACCCTCAAAACCGTGTAGTTTTTACCGATAAGATCTTTGTATATATTGAATGAAGGTAAATTCATTTTTTCAGAGCTGTTTCTTGCTGTAAATATGGAAGAAACGTTAAGAGGGCTTTTATTTGTTGGGAAAAATACCACCGGACAGTGGCTTATTATAGATAAAAGAAAGAGGTTCACAAAGTGACATGGCACATTCCTTCAGCATTTTATTTGGCAACAGATCAGGACCAGCGCTCTTAACATTTTAAGACAATGAACAATCAAGCAATGACTCAAACCCACATTAAACTGAATCCCTATGACATGATTCTGCTCATCAGTGTCAACAACCTGAAAACCAGTGTCAACTACCAGAAAAATTGACTCCTGAATACTGTCGCAGTGTAGAATTTTTTTTTGCAATCTTCCAAAATTAACAGGCATCCTCCCCCGATCACCCCTCCACATTTTACACACATTCACAGTGTCGAATCATTAAGTTGCACATAATTCTGCTGAATATTTATTGTCTTATACTTATACAATTTTTTGAGCTATTACTTTTCCTTTTTAGTTCTGATCTGAACCAAATAGGAAAATTTGACCTTCTTACAACGTATTTTGATACAAAAAAGTCTGATCCCTAAATACTATTTTCTTTTTATTATTTTAAAAATTTCCGATTCAGGTATTAAATTTTTGCAGGTTCTTTTAGAAGCAGGAGCAAATGCTGATCAGGCAGATGTAGATGGATGGACTCCTTTGAGGGCAGCTGCTTGGGGGGGACATACAGAGGTAAAATCATTTTTTATATCGAATGAATCTAATTTATCCTAAAATTCCTAGAGGAAGTAATATTTGTGAAAAATCTAATCAAATAATGATTATCGTGACTTTTAACTTATCTCTTAAATATTAGAACTCCTATGAAAAACTGTTTCAAATCAAACCAAATTAGTTACAAATCATATTTATCTAACAATATACATACAGGTCTCGAGAGCTGCTCTCCTTTCCATGATTTTTTCATTCACAAAATTTATGTTACTAGGTGGTGGAGATACTTGTAAAACATGGATGTTCCTTGGACAGTGTTGATGCAGAAAATCGTACAGCTCTGAGAGCGGCAGCTTGGTCAGGCCATGAAGAAATTGTAAAAATATTGCTACAGAATGGTTCAAATGTCAACCTCACGGACCATGAAGGCAGAACAGCATTAATCGCAGCTGCTTACATGGGTCATTCTGAAATTGTTGAACATCTGCTCAACTATAGTGCCGACATAAACCATGCAGATGCCGACGGAAGAACCGCATTGTCTGTTGCTGCACTTTGTGCACCAAGAAGTCCGGGTGTTAACGTAGTTTCAACTTTGTTAGAAAGAGGTGCTACAGTTGACCATAAGGATAAGGAAGGAATGACACCTCTTTTGGTTGCTTCTTTTGAGGGACACAGGTAATGTTTTATAGTGCAAAAGTTTCTTGGGAAAAAAATGTTTTGTTTTCTGCTTCTCTATCGCTAAAGAAAAAATGTGGAAAAGTAATCTCTTCCTTTTCAATCTAAATGCAATAGTTTCATAACGAAGATTATGTCAACTTTGAAACCATTCATTTTAGGAAAAAGTAATATCAAAGCTACTACAAAATGATACATTTTCATTTATTATATAGAAATCATTAATTTATTTATATCTATTGTTATAAAAAAAAATCCAAAAGCGATACAATCAATGCAATGAGTAATTGATATTATAATTATTTGTGTCACATTCCGAATAAAAGCTGAGATAATTTTATCTACATTTTCAGATCATAATATATTAGGCGTACATTTTCCTTTTACGTTTAAGGGTTTGCCAGGGCTAGATGTTCCTTTCACCTTATTATTATGCATTTATCCATTTTGTCAAACAGGTTTGACATTTTAATCCACCAGAGAAGCTATCAGTAAATATTTTAAGAAGTCTTCAACCAAGTCATTATTATCCAAACTACTTTCTCTTTCAAATAGGTGGTTTGACATTCAGTGTTTGAATTATAAACTTCAGAATTCACTGCCACTAGAATGAATCAAGTATTTGGAATTTTTTTCTTTTTCGTTATATTTTATCTGAGAACATACCACTTGTAGTGAGAATATGACTTGTTTTTATATCATCTGAAAAATCGCTACTTTGAAAATATATAATAATAATAATATGCTTCATTATCCGAAGAACATCAGATCTTATTGACAAAGCTCAAATTTTCATCTGTCACCATTCCAGTACAAATCATATTAAAACAGCCAAACACATACAATACATATGGATACTGAAAAGAGATATTACACTGTAAAGAAACAATACCAGAAAAGTTTGAAATATTAAAAATGCAGTATATGTTACTTTGTCTATATATTAAAAATACTGATGATAAAATAATAAACCTTTTACTGACTTCCGAAATTTACAATTTTCCTCTAAAATTTTATTATGGCCAGATAAATGATTGAACATCTTAAGATCATTTTGATATAAGGAATCTGACTAGAGTGGAGGACGGTATGGGTAATCTTAGGTCATGAGCTTGATGAAGGGCATAATTATTGGAGTAGCCGCTAAATATAAGTTTATGTTTGTTAATCAAAACAGACTGTTTCTGAAATGAAGATTTCAAATGCTGTCAAAATTGTATGTAGTTCAAACAGGGATTTGCGGTAGTCTCGACTTTTGGCATTGCACATGAATCTTATAGTTCTTTTTTGAATAATAAAAACAGTTTGCAATTGAATTTTGTAACACAATCTCCAGAAAGAAACTCCACACTTGGCAACTGTGTCAATCGAGAATGAAATTGCGGAAAACCTCGATTTTGATAAAATAATAAAAGAGTTCGCTGACAGTAAGGCTAGAAAAGTTAAATTTTATTAGTGCTAAAACCGGCCCTGAGGAAAACAATACTGAGTTTGTTTTGGAAACATTGAATGACAGCAAATTGCAGTTGCACCAGTTATTTTTAAATCTGAGCTTATAATCTTGTAGCGATTACATAAAGTTTCATTACGGCCATAATATTGTGGTATCATCGGCGAATAGGGTAAATTTTCCTTCTATATCGCTAGATGTTAAATCGTTTATGTATAACAAGAAAATTATAGGTCAAAGTATTGAACCTTGTGTGATGCCAATTTTTATTTCGCCTTCTGATGAGGACGATGAAGTTTTCACAATCTGACTTTGTCCTGTGAGATAATTCTGGAACCATTTATAGTAATTCCAAGGATGCCAAAGTTTTTTCAGAAGTATTCCGTGATCTACACACTCAAAGGGCTTCAGCAAAGTTACAGAACACTGATGCTGATGACTCAGTTTTATTATTGTTTCCATAAACATCATATAACAAAGAAAAGATAGCATCGTGGGTGTTCTTTTTTGATTGAAATCCAAAGTGGCTGTTGCTTATGATATTATTATTATTTGAAAAATTTGTTAATTTCATTTTTACCAAACTTATTCAATAAACACTTTATTGTGAGATTTTCACCAAACAATTTTACAAAAACAAACGTAATTTATACAAGTCACAAAATTGTAAAAACTTTGGTCTCTGATTCTTGGGAATGCGTTTAAAAAAAAGTTATATTTATCATTGTCAAAATCTGTTTTGTCAAAAACAATTGTCGTTGTCAAATCCTCTATTTTTTCACATCATTTCAAAATTAAGATTTTCAAGTAATTGAAAATTGGAACTTGGATACTTCTATAGTATTGTTTTTATTGCAGAGATGTCTGTGAACTTCTACTGGAAAATGAAGCAGACGTCGATCATTGTGACAATGGTGGAAGAAGTCCTTTGTGGGCTGCAGCTAGTATGGGACATGCTCCAGTTGTGGCCCTTTTACTGTTTTGGGGTTGCTGCATTGATTCAATGGATTCCGAAGGACGCACTGTATTGTCTGTAGCTGCAGCTCAAGGTTTAAGTGCTATATGTTAATTATAATGCAAATATTTCAAATTTTAATTTTTCAGGATGTGTTGAAGTTGTGAGGCAATTGTTGGATAGGGGCTTGGATGAACAGCACCGAGACAATTCAGGATGGACACCTCTTCATTATGCAGCATTTGAGGGTTTGTCATCAAATTTTTTTGGAGTTTGTTTTCTGAATTAGTCCCTATTTGTTTGAAATGATGAAACTCAACTAAAACTTGTTCATTCACATTAAAGTTCTGGTCTTGTCAAACTAATTGACTAGGCCACCAACTATTTCCTTGAATATTTAGCCAAGCATTCAACTTTCTCTAAGCAATTATTTACTTATGATGCACTCTATGGAACCTTTGGTGTAATAATAAATATTACTGGAGTTTTTCTCAACACCAAACCGTTATTTTAACACCTCGACACGTGTTTCGACCACCAACTGATCATCTTCAAAAGGAAGATCATACTAGTCATACATACCATAGAAACCTGTTTCAGGTAACTGCGTCTTGAAACTTATTACGTCTTAATAACGGATTATTTAAATAGATGACTTGTAAACTCCAATGATTTATTGTTCAGGCGATCTATCATGTGAAACGTAAATTTTATAGTTCGACTGCTCGACATTAAACAAAATTGTCTGGGTAGATAGTAAAGGTTTCTAAAAGAAAATCATTTTTATAGAAAAATAATCTTCTCGGAACTATAGTTTTGGAATATAAAATTGAAAATTGAATTTATTTGATGCCTGTCATAAAAATTATGAGATCATGTTTCTTTAGTATTCCATGACATAGATCTTGGAAGACGCGAAACTTCATTTTTGATAAAATTGAAGCAATTATTGTACTACACTTTTTGGAATTGAAAGAATTCTCATTATTCTCCACTGCAAGCTGTCTGTATAATATCAAAAGCATAATCATATATTTTGTTTGAATTAAATTGATTAATTTTTGGAGTAATTATTGTTGTGAAGTAACATTAAATTAGTCAGCACCTATATTTATAAAAAGCATGATGATCCAGATACCAAAAACGTTCCCTTTTTTAAAACGAACTGAAAAATTTATAAAGCACAGAAACTTAACTTTTGTGGCATCCAGGATACTTTCTTATAGGGAATTTATCCTAATTTTAGCATTTGACTAGTGTTGTAACGGAGATGGAGCCAGAGATATAAGTGAAAAATGTTGACCTGTGAAAGCGAATTTTCTGTTGGTAATCTAAATTAATAAGAGACATATTATGTTCTTTGATATTTTCTGGTTTTTACCCTTTCACAATTTAAAAAATTGTTGATCCAAAATCCAGATAATTAAACGAAAAGTTAGTTATACTTAGTTTGTTAATTATCGTTTTTATGAGTTTTATCTATAAATAAATAAAAAATCATTGGAGTTTTTTATATAAAATTTGAACTGGCTAATGTTTTGAAAAAAAAATCATTTTCTTCGGTTTTTAAAACCTAAAAAATTAGAGGAAAATGCCTCCATTGGAAATATGTATATTTATTTTCCAAATGTTTCTGATTTTAAGGAAGCTATGTATATAAAAAAGTTCTAACTCATTAACTTCATAACTAATCACACGCAATAAAAGTTGTGTCACTTTGCAGTTTGGAATGACACGCTCCTTCATAATCAAAACGTTAAAACACTTGCCAGGAATAATTTCATGTTGAAGTTTCGCCCTTGCGAAAACGAAGGCAAGATTTCAGTTGTAGCTCAATTATAATTCTTCACACATTTATGAACCAGAAAACTGTGCACACCTTAGCAACTTTTGATGCTTTCTAAGGCTCAGATCAGACCTTCTTTGGAATATTCTTCTCATTTATGAAGCCTAAGCATACCCTGAAGCTACTGGATTCCATCCAGAAAAAAGTCATTCGCACGATTGGAGACGCGAACATCACTTGCAGCCATGATAGTCTGGAACATCAACTAAAGTTTGGGGATTGTCCCTCTTCTATATAGATACTTTCACGGAAATTAACTTGGAACATTTGATTCCACCAAGAGTGGTTCATATCAGAAATATGCGACGAACTGTGAGTGCTCATCGTTTTGAGGTTCAACTCAGTACACCTCGAACTTCACTGTTTAAGAGCTGTTTCATTTGAAGAACTGCGTTTATATGGAATAAACTTCCTGAGAACGTTTTTACAAATGTATTTAATCTCCAGCGATTCAAATCCAATGTGAATCACAACTTTCGCACAGGCACCGTTCTTAGAGTGTCTTCAGGATTTTCCTGTAGTGCTTGTGTTTGGTCCTTAAAAAAACGTAGTGAAATAAGATGTTATTGTTATTAAAATATTTCGTTGTAGACTAATTTAGAATATTACTTTCCAATTTGTTTCTTACTGTACTTTACTTTGATTCATTCTTTGAATGATTTAGAGGTTCAAGAACCTGAAAATTTGTCATTTCAGGCCATCAAGATGTCTGCGAGGCTTTGTTAGAAGCAGGAGCAAGAGTAGATGAGACTGACAATGAAGGCAAAGCACCCTTAGCACTTGCAGCTCAAGGAGGTCACACGCCTTTAGTTAACTTGTTCATAGACAAGTATAGTGCGCCCATAGATCAAAGGCCTCATGATGGAAAGACTGCTTTGAGGTAGAATTAGAAAATGTTAACCAAATTACATTTATGGTGTGATGTCATTTCAGGTTGGCTGCCCTGGAAGGACATTACGATATCGTACAAATTTTAGTGTCAAACGGAGGTGACATTGATTCCAAGGATGCCGACGGAAGAAGTACTTTGTATGTTCTGTCACTTGATAATCGGTTAGCAATGTCGAAATATTTTCTACAACAAGGAGCAGACGTTGAAACAAGAGATTTGGAGGTGAGTTTGATATAATTTGATCCCACATATTCTATGTGTTACTTGAAATCAACAGAGAATCTGCTCGAGTTTAATACCTAATGAATAAATTCATATTTCAGAAAAATGCTAAATTATTCAATCATATGACAGCGGTATTGCTTAATTATTTCATTAATTAACAAGAATTTTATATTTCTTAGGGTCGCACTCCTTTACATGTTTCTTCTTGGCAAGGTCATACAGAGATGGTTACTTTACTATTAACATTCGGCAAAGCACAAGTAGATGCTTGCGATCTAGAAAATAGGACCGCCCTTCATTCAGCTAGTTGGCAAGGGCACAGCGATATTGTCAAAATGCTTCTCGAACATGGAGCCATGCCGGATCATACATGTAATCAAGGCGCAACAGCTTTAGGTAATACTATTCAGTACTTACAAAATGGTTAGGTTATGTCATTTACCTATCAACATTTTTCTTCAGGTATAGCCGCACAAGAGGGCCACGAGCTTTGTGTGGTTGCTCTTTTAGAACATGGAGCAGACCCAAATCACTCTGATGCTTGTGGAAGGAATGCCTTGAGAGTGGCTGCTAAATCTGGGCATAGGGGGGTGGTAAGACTGTTAGAAGAATACAATGCAAGGTCTCAGAAAGTGGCTCACACAAGTAGTAGTGCTAATTCAATCACTTCAGGTAAATATAGTGTTCAGAGAATTACTGATCATTCGGTAAAAATTAGTTACAGTATTTCATATGTATCATATATCATTGATTTTCAGCATCAACTGCTGAAACAAAACCTTCTTGTGCCATCTTGTATCCGTCAGGGGGTACAGGGGAATGGTCTGATCAACAAAGAAGGTCAATGGTGTCTTTAGGCAATCACAGCTCCAATTCAAAATCTAGTTCCAACTTGACAGGTTCTAGTCAGTCTAGTAGACATGGCGACCGTCAGAGAGAAAGTACGCAAAATATTCAAGTAAGTATTTAATCAATATCTAGGAAAATAAATGACTAAGGGAAAATGTGTTTGATTACTTTCAGCCTATGTCTTTTACACAACAACTTCAACAATGTACACGAGGTGGAAAGACGAGGCCGTTGAGTAAATTACTATCGCCTCTGCAAAGTGAACCGCAGAGTCCTATCTATGCATCCCCTCCTCTGAGTCCAGTGAATGATGCGCCTAATATGTTTGGTAAGTGCAATTTCTCATTGAACTGGCCCATCTAATTGATTATTGAACATTTTCAGGTGCTATGAATATTTACCAGCCAGTTTTGAGGCATAATAATTTCGAAAAGGCTCCAGATACACACTTCGCACGTGATACTCACATGAGAATAATCCTGGGAAACTCTAGCAGTTCTCCATTCGGTAAGGAAAAGAAATCTGACCAAGCTATTGAAAATCCTAGTTCGAAATCCAGGTAAACATGTGTAGCATCGCGTGAGATATTTTTTTGATCAATACTTTTTAGTAATCAAAAAACCAAAAGAAACGGAATAGTCACAAATCCTGCCCTTCGTTTGGTTGCCAATGTCAAAAATGGATTGGACACAGCTGCAGCAAATTTAAGAAAATCTGCATCTGGAGGTAATCCTGCTTCCAAAACAAACAGTTTTCATTGGCGTAAAGAAACGCCTTTATAAAATGAAGGAGAAAAAACTGGAATAAACTAGTCAATATTATGGTAGGTGGGTATTTTTTTCAGAGTCATTATACTTGTTATATGGTATCTATTATACAGAAACTTCCTTAAGTACTGTCATTAATCTCTGAGGGCCAAATTTATGATATTTTGTGAAGATAAGTTTCTATAAATATTATTTTCTAAGAAGGTATTGGTGAATAAAAGAAGGAGACTTCTACTTCACGAAAGGACTTACATGTAGAACTTGATAAAATTGTAGCAAACAACTTCTACTTCACGAAAGAACTTACATGTAGAACTTGATAAAATTGTAGCAAACAACTTCGAGTTAGAAAAGAAATTCCGAGAAACTAACAAGCTGGTAATTGAATGCCCTGTGATGTCTGTGTATTGGTGAGTATAATAATCGAGGCTAGTTGTAGCAATAGTCGTGAACTACCAACTGAAATCTAACATTATCTCCACTACTGAAACGCCGTGCAAGGAGCTGCGCAAGAACAACCTTTTGGTGTCAAAAGAGTATCACAAAGAGGACTAGGGAAAAAAAGAACTCATTTCCCAGAATATGAAGGCAACTAAATCTAAATTTGAAGTTTTCAAAATCGCAGACCACTAAAAATATTTATACGATTACCTGTAAATCTACCCAGTTTTTATTCAGGGCAATACCATTTTGAGTGATAATGACAGAATAAATAGTATATTTGAAAGGAGAAGGAAAAGTTTGAATCTCCAACAAAAGAACGCTACCATAAAGAGAAGTAATACCGGATCTCAAGAAAGGAAATAATAATCAACTAAGAGTCGCTTTCTATGTTATGTTCGTAGTTTAAATTTTGCTTGTTCAATTATAAAATTAGTCTCATCTCTTATAACTGACTTGAAAAAATGTCTACTTCTAAATGAGGTAGGTATCATGGGCCTTTGTGAAACTTGGTTAGAACTCCATAAATCCTTTTCTTCATGAAATAAGAAGGCTGAAATCAGTGACAGTACTTAAGAAACAGCCTGTACTTGAATCTTTTCAAAATAACATAATGTATTTTTCAGGTTTAAACTACACTGAGAAAATGAACAATGCTAACGTAACAACACTCACCTAGTCTTAAATATATCAAAGAAATAATTTTTAATAGACTTTAATTTATCACATAGGTTCTTTATTTGATACTTCTGACTGAATTGATCTTCTTTTCAATATTTTTGGCCTAAGTTGATTTCAACGATTTTTGTAGTAATATTCTCAAGTAATATATATTGACTTTTGTGATAGCTGAGTGGTAAATATGAGTATTTTGTAAATGATTTGAATGGTATTGATCAGTCTTTTCATAGTGTTCTAACTTTTTAATAAATGGGTTTATATACCAGGTGGTATCTTTGGAGGAATTTTGATTTAAGTTTCATCATATTCATACTAATCGTCTTATGATTGTTGTACATTTTGGGTCTTATAATTATCGATCCATCTGGTATGTGCTCCATTGAAATTTTCAAATGCAATAAAACGTAAATAGATTTTTTGTATCAGTTCGTAAAAATAATATTCAAAAGTATATTATATTTCTTTTTTTGGAAAATTTTTTCAGGTATTTTCAAAAAATCTCTTTAAATTGATCTCATTAAAAATATTTTTGTATTTCTCAATATTAGTTAAGAAAAAGTTGTTTTCAGGGCACTGCAAATAGATGGTGTCAATTATTCAGAAAAATTTAGAATACAATTAACTTTGTAAATTTTTTTATTTATTGAAGCTACATGTTCTTATCTAAATTTTTGTCTAAATGATCTCGATTCACAGAACCGGGATGTTTGGGTAAAACGTTAGCTTAGAGCCACACCTGTATATCAATATTATATGCCTTTTGTATTTATATAAAGCTTTAGTTTTATACAGTTTTAAACTTGTGCACTGTATATGTTGAAACAGTATTAAATACAAATATTGAAATATACATATTTCAAAAGAATATTTCTTTTTGTTATAAATTCAAAAGCAAATATATGTATGAATAAAAATCAAAAGGGTTTAAGGCATTTCATACATGATCAACAAATCTTATCTCACAAAAATGATTTTTATCTTTCAACATGTTTCTATTGATTCATTATTTCAGATTTGATGAACGTTTAAAATACAGCTGAAATTTATTTTTTCATCTTCAATTATTCTGCTCAATTGAACATTCAGGAAGACATTCCTACCAAAACTTACATAAAATTTTATCTTGTGAAATAGAACAAAGGTATTACATCGTCGATGAATCCGTTTTGGTACTAGACATCACGGATCTGGTGGCTTGAGCACAGCATTGATAGAGCCATGCAACGGCTCTGAAGTATGAATATTCGTGGCCAGATCTCTCATAAACTAGAAACTAGACCACTCCAGTAAGAATAATCAACTGTAATAATAACAGGGTAACTCTCAAGAAAAGACAAGTGATAAGAACCTGCGAACCGATTGTGAAAATTGCTATCAACCCTCGAAAGAACTCATTGCCTTCTCCAGGAAGACGTGTAGCCTTCTGTCTGAAAAAGAACTATGCAAGACCACCTGTAGATATGTTTGTGAAAGGCAACATCATTGGACGAATGAATTTAGTTCAATATCGGATTTATACTGGCGATGCCAGACCCATACGTCAATCTGTTGTGTCTGTCTGTTTAAAATCTGTTTTTCCGTTAATCAGCTGTCGCCCCTATACGAACGACAACTCTCAGAAGTTGAGAAACTTGTGCGAGCTAAGAAGGAACGAGGTTTTACATTTTAACGTTTGATTCCTAACACAAGATGACTGCCCTTTGCAAAGCAGGACCAAGATTCTCCCATCGTTTAGAACATGTTGGAGGAAGGAGTGAACTAATAATTAAGATGCCCCTGGTCGTTACCTATGGTGTTTGTTACTAAGAAAGATAGATCGACGAGTGTATGCATAGATTACAAGAGGCCTAATGATGTTACCAGAAAGAATAGTTAACCTCTCCCCAGAATAGATGACACCTTGGCTGAATGAAGAAGGTTCTCAAAATTAGATATAAAAAGAGGATAGGGGGCAGATGATTGTTCGCCCTGAGCATAAAGAGAAGACTGCCTTTTTTATCGACAATGGATTATATCAACCGAAACATTTTAACGCTTGAGGGTGATGGTGCTAAGAGGACTTATCTGGAAAACGTGCCTGGTCAAATTTGGGGAGTGTTTTCACGAAGCTGCAGAATGCTCATTTGAAGATCAATCCCAGGAAGTGATGCCTATTTTAGAAAAAAATGAATTTCCTGAGACACGTTGAGACAAAATGATGTTTTTTCAAATGGAACTCCCCCTCTTACATTCCAATTTTAAATTCTACCTTCAAGACTAATCACAGATGAACGAATTTTTATTCGAAAGTAAGCCTCGAGAATTTACCTACTTCAAAATATGTTCCCAAATATCAAATGTAACTGAAATGACAGTTCAGTTTAAAATATGTAGTATCTAATGAAAAATAAGAAAAACATGAACTTCTATCAACCATAAATTTATAAAGTAGCGAAGAAATTGATATTTTATAAAAATTCATTACATAAAGAAACGAGAGTAGTTGGAAACTCACATAGCTTTATGTCAATTTATAGGTATATAATATTTTGGAGTTGTTGTTAGTTGTAAACCAAAAAAACCAAAAAAAAAATAAAGATCAACCGAAAATAACAAAACACTGAAATTACAAAGAAATAACCTACAAGCAACAACCAAAAAATAAAAATATTAATAAAAGCTGAAAATGAAAAAAAATTTAAATATTAACAAAAAATGAATGTAAAACGGAATCTTTTTATTTTTCACTTTTTGTACATTTTTTTTAATTTTCAGCTTCTATTAATATTTCAATTTTTTTTTTTTGGTTGTTGCTTGTATGTTATTTCTTTGTAATTTCAGTATTTTGTTTAATAAAATTATTATTTTCGGTTAATCTTTTAAATTTTTTTCAGGCATTTCAAATCAATTTATATTATACTAGTACTATGTTACTGTATCGCTGCTGTTCCAATGTTTTGGCAGAATCGGAATCAATGAACTTAGGCGTGCGCAGCACTAAAGAACGGTGCTTTTAAAAAATTTTTCTACAGCGCCATCTAATGGCGAGTTACAGAAAAATTGATAGCTTAAAAATCTCTGAAAAATTACTTATATATGTCAAGTTTCCATCACGTTGAGCGATATAGAAGTTTATCACTTAGCAACCAACCAACAAACATCCATTTTTATATATTAGATTAGATAATGGAAGTCCGAACTGATGAAATATCATCCATTTCATTTTACATTTACCCAGTAGTTGTAATTACTATGCTATGGTAATTATAACTACTAGACAAATATAAAATATAGAACATGTTCTAAAACAACAGGCGGGCCGCGGTCAGTTTGCGGACCGCGAAAGGACTGCCAAATATTTGTACTCCTGCAAAAGGCACCTTGCTACTCCATAGCACTTGATGAATCATGTGACATTGTTGATGATGAAAATGTCTATTTTCGTAAAATTTCTTGATATTGAGTGTCAGATTTTTAGAGAAGAGTTGCTAGCAATATTGCCGTTGAAAGGTAACACTCGAGGAGAAGATTTATTCAAGGTCATTCATGAGTTTATTACTAAATCTAACATCAGTTATGATAAAATGGTGTCGCTTTCAATTGACAGGGGTCCCAGCAATGATTGGCAAAGAAAATGGTGTAGTAAAGAGAATCGGGGATAAAAACTCAGGTCTAATATCGTATCAGTGCACAATTCACCAGGCAGCCCTTTGTGGAAAACTTAGTACTGTTACACTGAAAGAAGCGGACATCTTGGTCAAGTTGATTACTTTTATGAGATTTCATTATGCTCTTGAGCACCGACATTTCAAAGAGTTTCTTGCTCACAACAATGTTCATTGACTAAGCAAAGGTCAAGTTATTGAACGTTTCTGGCTGATAAAAGAATAAGTAACTTCCTTCTTGCAAAACTTGGATATAGAGGGAGCCAAAAAGCACTTTGAGTTCATAACAAACAAGCGTAATATGCTGGTCGTGACTTTTCTAAAAGACATTTTGAAATATTTCAACGTGTCTGTTTTTCGTCGCAAGCTGGATATATTTGAAAAAGATATTGCAAGGCAAGACTTTATTTATTTTCTGACAATTCTTGAATATAAAAAGAACTCTGAAGAAGAAATTGCAGTGTATAAAATTTCTGGTCGATCTTTGGAAGAAATCTGCTACAAGATTTCAAGACTTTGCAGAGATGGGCAAGCTATCTCCGTTTCTTTCTTAAATCACCATTTGAAGTTGATGTAGCAGCAAAATAGACAGATGTGGCTGCCAAGTGTTTTAATCTGTCAAAGACATCACTTCAACTTTTGATGCGCTGTTTGGAATCTTTGGTGTAGTAATTAATATTACTGGCATTTTTTCACAACACCAAACCATTATTTTAATACCTCGACACGTGTTTCCATCACCAAGTGATCATCTTCAAGAGGAAGATCAAATTCAAGATCATACATAATAACAGCAAAGTCAATAATAAAAATATCTAAAAGAAAAACTAAATATGCAAAAAACAGTCAATTAAAATTTTGGTAAGAATTGTAAATAAAATAGAAAATTCAATATTGAAATTTAATATCTAGTTGAATTCTTCAAAACATTAAAAATCATACAGAAACTGCCAAATACTCATATATAAAGAATGGGCTTCGTCTATCAAAAGATTATTTACATATACTGTTTGAGTTCCATCAGCAAAATTTTTCTAAGGTGAGTTGGTAATTTATCAAATAATTTGATACCTTTGTGACAGGATCTTAATTTAGACCTAGCCACAGGTATAGGGATTTCCTTCAAAAGACGTGCTCATCGGGACCTGCACTTAAATCATATATAATTTTTTATTAACCCCAAAAAACATGAATGCTTCGAAAAAGGATCTTACATTATATCTCTATAAAACTTATATTAACAGAGTTATCTCCAAATAGAAACATAATACAACTTGATTTGAAGTAAGGAGGTGGTTTTCAGCAACATCAAACAAAGTAGTTAACAGTTTATTATAAAAAATGACCCCGTTATACAGGCTGATCTCACTAATGCTATCTCGACAAGGCCAAGCCCTATAAGGTTGGTGAAACTGGACAAATGTTTCCTATTTTCGGAAATAAGAATAATCTCTTTTCAGATCGAGAATATCAGTGGTTGTTTTTGAAATATATGCCAAAAGCTAGAATTGTTGAATTTCGTTTTTTGGGCCTATCACCTCCATTTCTAATGATATACAAAAATGCTGAACTTTCAATAATGTTTCATTTTTGTTATAGTCTGATATAATAACATGTATCGTAATACATAGCTGAATTTGTTATTACAGTAGCTACAAAAATCAATGGAAAAACCGAGAGATCTGTATTTGAAAAAATAA
Organism: Leptinotarsa undecemlineata; assembly: GCA_015342065.1. Classification (NCBI taxonomy): domain Eukaryota; kingdom Metazoa; phylum Arthropoda; class Insecta; order Coleoptera; family Chrysomelidae; genus Leptinotarsa; species Leptinotarsa undecemlineata. The sequence goes on along the minus strand of WOGP01000544.1, from coordinate 8,068 downwards.
AGTTGATGATGAAATCTAATGAGCGAAACATCGCATTGTAAATTGATTTATATCAAACAATATTCAAAGTTTTACCTTTTTTTAATATCATTCATAATAGCAGCAGTAGAGCCAAAAAACGGAATTCTACAATTCTAGTTTTGGCGAATATATCAAAAGTAACCACCAATATTCTCGATTTGATAAGAGATTATTTTATTTCCCCAAAATAGGAAACTTTTGTCCAATTTAACCGACCTGATAGGTCTTGTTGTTTCCGAGATAGCAATAGTGGGATCAGCTGAAAAACAGCCTGTATAAAATAATTTTTTTCATAATTTCTTAGGTTATATTGGTTTTATTTCATGATTGGTTTCAAGGACATCATATTCATGGTTTTTTTATCTTTATTGATAACAGAATGGATACATTTACATATTTTTAATTTATATAAGGAGATATTGAGAAATTTATCCCAAGTTATGATTATGCTAATTCAGCATGTTCTTTATCTAAACTTGAATACAACTTCATCACATCGTTCTAGGGAGGGGATAGACTATAAAGGGGCAACCAATCAATGAATTGCTACATGATTGATAAGTGAACATAACAAGCAAGAAGCGGACCAGCAACATTAATACACATAATTTTGTGGACAAATGGGCGAGCATTGCTCAATTTTTTTCTGCAGGTATTAATGTCTGGATCAACGTCCGAGTTATTTGAAGTGTAGATCAAGTAAAGTTGAATTATTGCAGTGAGTTATAGTAAAACACAATTATAAGGATCAAACATTGTATTTTATATATGTTTGCAAATACTTAGTTGAAAAAAGCTGGACATTAACAATATAAATGATATCTTTCAAACATATTTAGATATCTTTAAATTAACCTAAAAGATAAAATTATGAGTTCATCATTTTTTTTTATTCAATGCAATCAGAAACATATATTTTGCATTGAAAAAATGTTTGTTTTTAAGCAAGAAAATCAGATAACATAACTGTTCAATAAAATTGACCAATATTCATAATTTCCAAAACTATCAACAAAAATTAACATCACAAACACAATACAAAAATATCAAATACATTTGAATTCATTTTAAAAATATAGGTTCTATTTCTCTATTTTATACAAAACCATTGTCAAATTAGACAAATTAAACAATTTGTTTTTAGTCACAATATTTCTGGGATCCTACCGTATGTTATTTTTAAAAGAATGGTAAAATAACATAAGACAAGTGATATATTATTCACAATTACTATAGGTATAACTAATGTATGATTTTACATTTTTTAATATTTGTTCAGAAATCACAATCCGCTAAGCAATCTCGTCTGTTGAAATTTCATCATTTTAAAATCTGTTGTGGGGAAAAGTACAAGTTTGGAGAGTATTTGGAGTAACAACTTGCAATTAGGTAGATGAAATTTATTAGTTTGTATGTGCCTCATTCAATTTCCCAATATTCACTAACAGACTAATCTATTTCTTTAAATATGGTTTGCAGTAAACAAAAATTATAATTTCCAATGAGATACTTGACATGTAAAATTAGGCATTTATTCAGTTATAACGAAGATAACATTGTTTCCAAAACCATACCATATTTTATTTTGAATTTTTCACTTACTAGAAATAAATTTAATTTTCAGGAACATGCCAGTAACGGAAAAAATATTTATAATGAGGTCTTTCAGATCAATGACAAACAATTTTCATCTTTCTATTCACAAGTTCAAACTATTTATAATTCTTTTTAAAAGTACAATCAAAACAGAACATTTCTTCAAATTCAGAAAATCACGATTATTTCAAATAAGGATAATAGTATAGAAATTAATATTTCCTGTTACTTCCTTTATATTACTGGAACCCTCTAAATAAAACTACTGTAGAACCTCAAATGTTGATTTTAGGGTGGCCACCACCAAACACTTTAAAACTGTCATCCTCCTTAACCAGAGTGGGTTTGAAGCCAAGAGAAACATCAGGCCTACCAAGAAACACACAATAACGACTTTCCCAAAAAAAAAATATCTAATTTTTTTGTGCGCCTACTTAATGCCAAAATCTAGTGCAATTCTAGTGATTTATTAAAATAAAGAAAATAAAAACGATTTGGTGAAGTTAACTGCCGCCATAGCTTAAATGTTCCATAACTAGCTGAAACATATTGATATATCACACGGGATATATATCATGCATTTGTCCAAAATATGAATACAGGTCACAATCGACTGTTTCAACAATAAATCACGTCCTCCACAATACTACTAGTTCAAGATTTAATCAAAGTTTATCATTTCATCAATAATACAAGTAATATGTAGATACTGATTTATGCGTACTGAATACTTTAAAGGCAGGATCGTTTTACAGGTATTAGGAAAACAATTTCACCTATTTTCGATTGACGTGAATTATAAAAGGAATCTTGGGAATGGAATGGTATGGAACTAGAATCGAAATCATTAATACCAACGTTATTCTGCGCAATTCTTTATAGTTATTCTACCGCTACTGGTTGGAATAAAAAAAAAACACTATTATGTTTTTAGAACAACTGTATATGAAGAAAAATTTTATTTAGCGATGAATCCAAGATGAGATTTCTCATATAAAGTACATTTCAATATAAAATAATCATCAACGAAAGAGATGAAAGGGCTTTATTGGCAATTCTTTTTTAAATAATATTTGAAATTATTTCAATGTAATTTTATCTCTAACTGGCCCGGAACTTAGTTAATATTGTCAAGTTCCTGTAGTTGCAAGCTTTTCTGTTTGGTGGCGGTAATGATCACAGATAGAAGTGAAATAATCTGGATTTTCAAAAATATAAAAAGCTAAAAACAACACGAGTATTTCAATTCATTGACATTTCTTATAAAATCCAATACTTCTTAAAAAATGATTCTAGTATGAATATTTCACATCTGGAGGTAATAGAATTAATCCCTATTCAATAAAAAGAATGACTCCTAGAAATAGTTAAACATCAGAATCAACAAAGTGTTTTTCTAACAGCAATTTTTTGTCTGGTTTCAAATGGTTGAAACGATTACAATGTTTTATAAAGATTTGTGAAGGAATTAACTCTATGGGGGTAGCAAGTTTGCTTACTGCTTCGGTTTGTTGAGCCCAACTTGTCAAGTAGTTGAACCAGTTGTTTTGTTGCTTTTCAGACACTGAATCTGTTGTTATCAAATACTCCACTCTAATAAGTAATATCACTAAAGCTGATGTACCAAACTGAAACAGACATGAGAAGTGTCAATTCTATTGTACTAGAATTTTTTTTCTACGAGAGCAAAAAATACCTTGCCTTACCTTATTCATTAATATGAAATATAACGGTGACTTTCCTACATGACTGAGAGGTGTACTTCTGTTATTTTCTTGCCTTACCACTTCCACTAATCCTGTGATAATATCTAAAATGTCTGATATACTACAAGTTTGCACAAAGCTGAAATGATCGAAAATTATTATTAACAAATAAGAGTAAAGAAAAAAACTTACCGCTTGAAGAAAGGATAAAATTTCGGTAAAATATTATCTCCTGCCGTATCTCTTCTACCAACTATTGGTAAACTAAGTAGAACTCTACTCCACAATTCTAACAATTGAGATGAAAACACGTCTACTGCTAAATGTGGTAAAAGTCTCAAAACTAACATCTGAAAATTCAAAAGGTGTCAATGTTTGACAATAAAATAATTATAATCAAAAGAACTTACTTTGCCCTTTCGAATATTAAAAAAACTATTGAATTTCTCATCTTGTAATAGTCCGTGAATTATTTTTACAATGTAATCATATTGGTTTTCTACTATTGGTTCACTTTCAAGTTTGAATAGCCTTAGGATTTCTTGCTTTTGTTCTGGAGTTGGTGCTACTTCCAATTCCTTTAACCTAAAGAATATTATATTCTGATAAAAATGAATGTATGTGGATGATCAATATATTATGATCACTGAGGATACACTACAAAAACACACTTTTGTCTATTTTCCACTATATTTCCGAAACTAGTCAGCAATAAAGAAATATAGTGGAAAATAGACAAAAGTGTGTTTTTGTAGTGTATCCTCAGTGAACATGAATTTCCACAAAATAAACAAGTCATCAATCAAAGAAGTGACATTTTGTTGAAGTTACATCTGTCAAATTAGTTAGTCATTCAGTCTGTCTTGCCGAATCACCAACACGTGCAAATAATAAAATTGTGTTATCAAAATGGGTGTCCTGTTCGGGGAACGTACCGCACGCTACGCCGATTTTACTATCGCCATAATCGTCCTACTGAGAGGACTATTCACAATGTGGTGGATAAATTTGTGTCCACTGCATCAGATTCCATCAAGATCGATCAACACCCGTACATCGACGAAACGCAAAATCTGCTGGAAACATCGTCACTGTTTGTGAGAGTATGCAGTAAAATGCGAGGCAGCCGATTTCGCGTCGCTCACAAAAACTCTGCCTCGAACTCGCAGACCACAACTTAGCGAATTTTGCGTCGCGACTTGGTCCTGCACCCGTACAAAATTCAACTGACCCAGGAACTGAAGGTAAACGATCATAAACAACGACGTGTGTTCGCTGAATGGGAATTGATCCTAATTTTCATCGAAAAATGATCTTCAGCGATGAGGCCTATTTCTGGATGAATGGGTTATGTTAGGTTAGGACCAAACTGAGTGGGTATAGTGGACCCTCCACCGCGACCCGCAAGGGTTTATTGTGTTTCGCACCTATTCACACTCGAACACTCGACCAAATGAACCCAGCTTCTTAACGAAGCCGATTAGTTCGTGTGATGAATGGTCTTTCAGGTCAGATGGTAAGAGTACAGCTCTGTCGAACTCTATAAAAACCTGATTCGGTACCCAGCGGGGCAGGCACAGAATATGTGCTCTGCTGTTTCATAATTTTCCAAACAGACGCGACACACACTGTCTTCAGACAATCCAAGTCTCTGCGTATTATGATTCAAATGGCAGTTACCTCTAAGAAGGCCTGTTAGACACCGTAGTTCATTCCTACTGTAGTCCAACAACTGTTTGGTAACAAGCTTCGAAGGGTAAATAAACGCCTTAAGCGGCCTATACACGTTATGAGTTTTCGTACTGCATTTTGAACTGCAAATTGTAAAAAAATCGTACGGCATCCAGTACAGCCATCTTTCATCCACACCTCAAACAGCTTGTACTGCCAAGGTTATATTTCAATTTTTCAAAAGTCACGTCTAAAGGAAGTTCTTACATTATTTATTTTCTTTTCATTCCTTCTTGACATTCGTTTGGGAATAACTCTTTAAATTTTGCAAAAAAATATCGTAACTTGAATTTATTTTTATTTTATTCGAGTAATCTTTTATTTTTACATCCCAAAGGCAGCTGTTTTCTTTACATATATAATATATAAAACCCTTTTCCCTAAATGATTAGCTTTAAACAATATAAAATCGTAACTGCCGCAGCAATAAGCTCCACATGTTCCAATTTGTCTACAACCCCACCCCAGACACGACCGTTGATACTGTAGTCCAACAACTGTTTGGTATCAAGCTTCGAGGTGTGAATAAACGCCTTGGAGTGAGCCAATCCTGGAAGATTCTGCCAGAAGTCCATAAATCTTCCTCTCATCCAGGTGTTCAATCTTTATTTGGCAAAGCTAAAAGTAATGCCAACGACAGGTTCTCGTCCAGGCCAGTATGGCCAGGAATCCAGACCAGTGACAATATTTTAAGTCTTCCTATCGAGGAGAGTCGTTTTTGGCAGTTTGCTACCAATTTAGACGTTGGTCGGTAGGAGCCAAAAGCTTCAAATGCCGCTTGACAATCCGAGAATATTTTTTATTGACTTGTGTATGAGGTTGGATTTTTCCAATCTCTCCACACACAATTCAATAGCGTAAATTTCCGCTTGAAATACAGTCGCATAGGTTCCTAGGCAGGTTGATATCTCTGTCCTAGGTCTGCGTCTGAAAACACCTGCACCAGAACCTGAAGGTGTTTTTGATCTATCTGCTTTTAATATTTCTTTCTTCCGCAGGATCCAGTCCTCTCTACTCGGGAATAGTACTTTATAAGGCACTTCGTAGTTGACAGTTGAAGGCATAAAGTCAGAGATCATTTCCAGTCTTTGAGAACGACGTTGGCCAGGCCATCACTGTCAGCGGCGAGCACTATAGGTCAATGATTACCAACTTCTTTTGGCCTAAATTGAATTATCTGGACACCAACGACATGAGGCTTCAACAGGACGGTGCTATGCGCCACATAGCTTATGCCACATTGGATATTCTGCACGACCAATTTGAGTGCTTGGTCATTTCAGGTGGAGGTAATGTGAACTGGTCACTGAGATCGTGCGATTTGACACCGTTAGGTTTTTCTTGTGGGTGTTCTTGAGTTGCAGGTGTATACGAATAAGCCACAAACGATAGCGATCTTCAAAGCCAATATTACCCATGTCATCAGTAAAATTCAGCTTGATTTAGGCACCAAAGTCATGGAAAATTGCACGTTTCGGATGCGGTCTACCCAGAGAAGCAGTGGTGGGCATTTGAAATATGCTATATTCCACACATAATGGCATCAACCTAATGAAAAATTTCGATGATTTCTCACACATACGCTTAATGAAAGACCCTTTATTATTAACACTCTGATAAGCGTTTTCATAAATGTTTTTGAAATTTTCTGGGGTATAATAGAATATAAAGCATTTTCTTTGGCCATTTCTAAACAAGACGTGAATCCTACAGGTGGTATACTTAATATTAGGAATATTTCGTAGAATCAATAATTTAATCATTTGAAAAACAATGATAGAATATTTTCAAAATCGAAGTTAGAAAAAAAATCGTTTATGGAACACGTTAGGAAATTTCATTTTGTTTAAAATACTACTCCATGCTTATCCCGCAAAAGTTACGTTCATTACACGGAATAAAACATAAATTGCTGTTTATAATGCTGCAAGTTTGGTTTTTTGTTATCCATAATTCATTGTAGTGATATTTTTCACGAAAAGACAAGAAATATAATTTGAATTTGACTCTTCGAGAAAAACTATATCACTCGGTCCACAATAGAGATACAATTAACGTCAACACTGCGTCAAAGTTTAATTATTCGGCACTAACCGGCTGTTTTCATAGAGAGAAAAGAATACAAAAACCTCGAATTCACATGTCCCAAGAACCGCTCATTCGTCAAAGCATATTTCCCAAGACAGTGAAGAATTTACCGGAACAACTTAAAACAGGGATGTGCATTATAATTAATGGATTTCTGGATATAAACTGTGCCAAATTTGTCGTCGATTTGGTTTGCGATAGAAGTCCCAAAAGCGATATAGCCCTGCACATAAAACCAGTCTTGTCCAGGAGATATGTAGTGAGAAACTGTCGAATTGGTTAGTAAATTACATAGGTTGTGTTCAAAAAATTCACTCTTGATGCAAGTGCAGATTATCATCTCGCGAATATAGATTCGTTGCCATACAACACTTGGAGCAACCTTTCAAAAATTAAATCGTACATACGCAACAAATGAAGTATTATACATTACATTCTGTTGTTTTAAAAAATAGCACCATGCAATGCGAACCAAATATTCGTCTTAAATCTAATTTGTGATAAATCATAACTGTCAAATAGAGTAGTTACACTGTCAGAGTATAACTACTCTATAAGTCTATTTCAAAAGAGTGTAGAGTAATAAATCATGAAGTGTCATAAAATTTGCCTGAATTTCGTTGTCGTCCATGGGCGTAGGCAAATCTTAGGATTATTAAACTTAATAATTAAAGTAAATTAAAAATTACAGACATAGATAATAATAAAAGGCCATTTTTGGGAAGTAATTTGGTCTAAAATTAAGTACCTACATGTATTTAGGTAAGTAAAATTTCTTAAAAAAAGATTAAGATTAATTTTAGTGGTTCTTGTAAACTTATTTAATATGCAATTTGGGTTCATATACTTGAGCATGATTTCTCAAAAAAGGATTAACACTTAGTTCCGAGGTGCCATGTCATTATAATAATCCCTTTTTGACCCTG
>WOGP01000543.1:0-23677 GCA_015342065.1 Leptinotarsa undecemlineata | reverse complement strand
ATATAATTCACTAACCAGCGTGGTATTAGCCGGGATAGTAGTTGAGGTTGCAGTTGAAAAGTGAATTGGAAACGAACTGAAAAACAAACATATTTTTTGAAGAAAGCACGTGGTAGTAGTTTCTTTAGTATATCTGATATAAATCAGAACGTCGGGTTGTAGACGTTTCATATATTCTTCATTCAAAGTACTGCCAGTAATATACAATTATCAAGATGAAAATCCATTTTGATCATTGACTTATATGTGTCAGAATTACTAATAATAATGTCACTAGTGAACCCAGCTCTAGGTGAACGCTGTCTCTAGACATCAGTTTCAAATCAAAATAAAGACTAAAATAAATGAAGGAAGGTCGTGTTTTAACGAACATTTTCTAACGTGATAACGCGAACGCCATATCGGTCCATCTTTTCAATCTATCATCTTCTGTTGACGTCAAAATAAGTTCAAAAAAGATCAGTTTGAAACGATATTTATAAAAATCTTGAGTGCCAATATAAAGAAACAGGATTTATAATGTCAGAAACAGTAAGTACATAAACTACCTGTAAAATTACTTCTTTATTTTCGTAACGTTAATAATTTGAAGAAAGCAGAAATATCCCATCCAAGATCCTTTGAAAATAGCTACATAGGAGATACCGCCTATGGAGGTTTCATTAGATATGAAGAATCTTTATTGATCCCACCTATTCCTAATGAATATAAAATTTCCTATGCCCCCACAATGGTACTGATATGATGAAGTGCTTGAACCTTTTTTCTAATGAGATGTGACTTGCAGGAATCACAAATTCGCAAACTCAGATTATCCATGGAGGCCTACAGAGAATTAATGCTTCATGGTAACAGTATCTTATTATGGGAGAAGCAATGGCATTCCTCAGCAATTATAGGAGGTAAATGATAAATGTTTAAATTTAGCATATTTTTCTGCTGGTCAGAGCCCTGGAGATCTGAAAGTGACTCTCATTTTCAAATAAAAGGGATAAGAAATTTTTTGGAGTTATCTCGACAAAATTATTAAATTGATAAGCTACTGATAAGTAGAACATATTATATAGAGGGTAATTCAAATTCGATCCCCACCATGGGGATCTCCTAAGCTACAGGAGAAATGATGAAGCTCAAATTGGGGCAAAGTTGCCCCAAAGCAATGTTTACCCCAATTTAACCTTCGATGTATCTCACAGACATGTGATAAATATAATAGTTTCAATAGTCAGGTATTTACACATGAAACATTAAATAATTGATAGAGCATGCATATACAAATATAAGTCGAAACTTGGATGCCAACTATTTACAAAATTTGTTGAAAATATAAAATAAAATGTATATGTAAAACAAATTGAATGTGTGGATAATTTGTCTATCGGTCATTGGATGTAGTTCTAATATTCAACTCAATGTATTCAGTTAGTGAATAAAAGGAGTGATGGAGAAAAAAAATATTTTAGTCGGATTTGAAATTTTTTAAATTTTTTGCTAATTTTATGCATTTAAGAAGCAGGTTATAAAAGTAGCCTCCAGCATGCAGGGGAGATTTTGTGTACCATGTTTTGTTAAACTGATTTAGGTGTATGTTGTTTTTATATCTAGTATCGTGCTCGTGGAGATCGCTATTTTTCATAAATATATCTTTATTATTAAATGTATAAATTATTAACTTATATAAGTAAAAACATAACCAACAAAATTCTTGCATAAGAGAGGTTTCTCAGACAACTGATTCAATTATTATCAACGTATTTATCTAAAGTAGTCTTTATAGGCAATGAAAATCCAGAATTCCCTAAATAATTTTACATTCTCCTCACAACTTATTCTTCATTATTATTTAGCAATTCACAAGTACCTCAGCAATATCTTATTGTACATATATTTGTGTCTGATTTGTCTACTATTGATTTCTTTTACTCTGCTTCTGTTCTCTATTACTTTGAATTTTTTGTAACATCAACAAAATATGTATCAAACCAAAAAGATAAAAGGTTCCATACTTGAGAACCATTATTTGAAAGTTAACCTTTTCGAGGGCAAGATGATAAATATATTCTACTCACCTAGCTATTGCCAAATTTTTTCTAGAACAGGACAACATGAGTGGTGTATGTCCCTGATCATCCCTTGCATTCAACATGGCTCCCCCTTCTAGGAGCATTTGTACCATTTCCAAATTATTGTTTGAAACTGCAGAATGAAGCAAATGATGGGAATGTATTATTCTGGTTCCTCCCTCTAACAGCACCTTGACCTAGACAAAAAATGTAAAGTATTGTTTCTTACGAATTCAAATTATCATACAAATATTCTTCTTTTTATAAATAGTATACATTTCTTACCAAAGGAGCATTATTTGCCCAAACTGCCAACCTTAAAGATGTTACTGCACCTGGCTCCTCATGGTTTACTCTAGCACCTCTTTGTATCAGATATCTGACAGTTTCTGGGTTTCCATTACGAACAGCTAGCGTTAGTGGAGAATGTTCATCCAAATCTACTACATTAATATCAGCTCCTTGAAACAAATTCAATGTTGGATAAGTCAGTTTCATGAGATATATAGGGCAGAAAATTCAGTGATAAATCTTCGGCTTCAAAAATTCTTTCAAAATGTCTTTAGTTTTTTGGAAAATTCCATACTCTGATAGATTAAAAAATTGTATTTATACACCACAAATGCTACTGTTGCCTACTCAGATATGTATGTGATACTAGATTTTTGGAAGCTTTCAAGTGTCTGGAAATAAAGTGTGGCATGAAAAGTAACAAAGGTCCTGTTCCAACAGCTCAATGTATACATTTCAATGAAGCAAGGTTGCGGAGGGACATTTCTATTATTGTTCTTCCTTTATAGCTTTTCCTAAATCTCTAATAATCAGCTCACTCTAATTTCATTTTCCATGTTAGTTGAGTTACATGACAAAATCTTCCAAACAGTCTAGACATCAATTTTTCTCTACTTTCTCTGAATACTTTTGCTCCTCGAATCTCAAGAAGAGCACTATGAAATACTTTTAAAGCCAGCAACATTTCTTCTAGTTTCACAAATGAAAGCAATATGAGTTATTGACAATATATCAATTAAACTTCATGAAAATCTGCCAAGAAAATACATCATGCATTTTGGACAAACTTATAATAATGAAGTATGCTTTACTATCTTACAAAGCTGAGAAAGTTATCTAAACACTACATAAAAAATGAATAAAATGCATTTATACATGTTTCACTATACAACCACTTTTTTCAGGTAGATACACAAGTTATTGTATAGTTAAACACATCTCTTTATTTTGTAATCTGTTATGTGAAAATCTCCTGATAAAATAAACAAAATACCTGCTTCAATCAAAATCCTCATAACACCAAGGTAAGCCCCTCTTGCAGCAACATGAAGGGCACTTTGTCTATGCCTCCCTCCAACTGCATTGACAGTGGCTCCCTTCTTCAGCAACCACCTGACCATCTCACAATCTTCATTTGCGGCCGCCATGTGTAACGGGCTGAAGCAGCAAGCGTCATTTTGGTAAATGCTCAACTCTTTGCCGAAAATGGACATGAGATATTCCACCATGTCGATATTTCCCGAATTGACAGCATAGTGTAGAACACTTTGGCCATGTCGATCTAGTCGAGTAACGTCTCGATCTGGTGATTCAAGCATGATAGAGGTCCTGTTCAGTATATTGGCATACCATTTGTACATATTGTTCACATCTCCTTCAAGATTGTTATCATCTGTTGATGAAATATACAATACAAACTACTATTTTGATTGAAGATATTAATATGAATCATTTTTCCAAAAAAAAGTATCACATCAAAAGACATTTAATTTGGAGAAAAAAATACCACTCTGATAAAATTTTTTATATTCCACAATGATCTAACACTTACGTGTTCAAATCATTTAGTAATTTCCAAAAGATTATCGAACTTATTTTACTACTACTTAGGAGCTGTATGATTTGCCCATTATCTTCCAAGTCTTCAGAAAACACTGCAGCCTGATGGGTTCATTGTGTTTGTTATCACAACTCAATACAGATTATGTCCAATAATTATATAATTATATGTAATTGAAATGACATGCTGTAAAAATATTCAAGAACTATTTTATTGTAATATTTTGAAAATTACAATGCTTGATCAGTTTGTGGAACAGCAGTTTATTATATTTAGATTACATTTCATGAAACCAGAGTTTTAAACAGAAGGTTGTTTTGTGGTTATCAGTAAAATACAACTCCCGATAACCTAACTGTAAATTGATAATATACCTGGTGAAAAATGTGTTTCGCTAACTTCCATATCCCATTCAAGAGCTTCCATTCCATCAGGGGTGGGCCCATCTCCAAACTCGTTTTCTTCTATATCTCTACAAACTACAAAGTATCCAATATTTTTGAATGTTTTCGGTACCGTATTTTCAAGTTGTAAGTATTGTGGTTTGGAAATATTTTCGTTTTGAAAATCCAGATTCGAGGAGGGGCCATGGTGCTCTATTAATGCTTTCAATACTGATATATTTCCAGTTTGTGCAGCAGCCCCTAGGAGGGTCATGCCATTAGAGCAGATTTTGTTAATGTTGATGCCTACAAAAAAAAAGGTAAAATTGGGAATGCATGAACGAGATAAGTTTAACCTCTGGATGGGCAACAGTTAATCAATTTCATATCTTTTTCATAAACAGCTTGCATAAGAAGCTCATTCGAGGCTTCCATTGCAAACAGCAACTTTTTCACTTCATTTGGCCACAATTGCATCCATATTTATTAAAATACCACTCTGTATTCAAATCATATTTAATAGAAGATAGCACAAATATGACAAATGATACCAGTAGATCATTCCTATCAGCCATATTCCTAACACAGTGTATCTACCTGTGATCTAATTGCATTTTAAATCAACTGTAAATAGATAATTTATAAGATATGAAAATCTATGAAATTTCAGATCTTGACGTCTCTGTCACTGTTAAAAACAAATCATAACTCACATATCGCATATGTCTAAACACACGCCAACGGGAGAATACACTGACGTCTAGGGACCACGTTAATATATCATAGCATCATCTATAACCCAAATCCTCAGTATATAATTTTGTCAACACTGAGAGAAAAGTAAGCTTCATAACTTATTACAATGCATCATTCCACTTTCAAGGCAATGCTTATGATAATAATGGCAATAATGAACGTCTTCATTCACGAATAACGAAAATACTTTAAAATATTAATCAATCTATAAACCAATAATCATATTTGTAAAGAAAAAAAAACAATAATTTGATAAGAGATAATCCAAAGAAGTAATGCCATTGTAACTTATGGACACATTTTAAAGTTTATTAGTAAATAGTTCCTGAAATTTTACGGTGATGAATTGTACAATGAAGATGCATTATAAGAGAAATCATGATGGAATATACCAGAAAAGCGTCATAGAATAACCAGTCAGCTCTGTTCGTTGCTTAGATATGATGAAATACAGATTTTGATTTCATTTTTTGTACTAAGTGAATGGATATAGTTCATATAACGACTTATTTAGATTCAATTCATATATAGACCTGAAAGTTGGTGTGATTAGGTCAAACTTTTTCATTTCGACAGAGTAACGTAGATATTAGTTCTGGATTCTTTAAAGTCTAATTTGAACCCCATTCACTAGTGCTGAACCGAAAATGCATTCACTGTAGGTAAGACTAGACTCTCGACACAAGGAATTTTAATTGACCACTAAGAATGCATTTGTGAGAATACAGTTTTATAAAGATGCAAAATTCAGTTTTGCATAAATGATTTCTTTTAATTTTTCATTCGTAATAATATCTGACATATGCAAATGTGGAAGTGATACCATAGCTTTCCCAGAAACCCGACTGAGATGGCAAAATCATGTTTTTTTAATGAAGATGTAGATTCATTTTTTCATTGGAATATCTAGTTCATGAAAATGTCGACAATATAATTATTGGTTCAACAATGGAATAATTCAATGTACTTCTGGAACAGGTCGAACACATCTCCAGGCATCAGAATAAGTAGCAGAGTTTGAAACAAAATTCAGGAGGAATGTTATCTGATCTAAAATCTGAAACTTACGAGTTCATCATTAAAAACACATCACAGCCAATGGCATCCAATTTTAAAGATTTGATACATTGCAGGACATATTTTGACACCTTCGTAAAGAAAGCAGAACTATTGCCCAAAAAACAAGCACTTTTTCCAATCACCAGAACTTCAATACTCTTCTGAGGCGCATTTCACTCACGGAATATTAATGACCTGATGATTTATTATATCAATATTTATTAAAGTAGCTGGGTGGGCATAGTTTTGGTATTCACCAAGTCATTCAACTCTTGCACAGCTGTTCTGCTTATTCAGTGTGTCTTATTTTCTCTTAATATAGTTTCGTTCACATATTAGTTCATAATCTCTTTCAAAGAAATTGTAGTGGCAACGTGATGATTTTTGATTTTAAGGTTGAATGTCATGTATGGAGTGGGTTTTTTGGTAACTCTATCTATATTTCCATCTATATCTATTAAATTATCTGATAAGAATTATGTTATATTATTAATACCTACTTTCTAAGTAAAGCAATAAAAGTAAAAATTGTATGCTCGAATACATTTTACATTGTTCATCATACATCATCACCATGTATACGCATCTATTCATCACTTTGCTAAAGTGATGTATAGATTATTGATCCTTGTCAACCACCAAGTAATATGAAATTGAATTTTCAAAAGACGTTTCTGACATTTTTGTCAAAAATGATATCAGCATTAGATGAGATTGAAGAAAGAGTAAAAAATGAATGCCCCGCAAAAAACGCCAATTTTCTGTCGAAGATAACATTTATGTGAGTGAAATCTATTGACTGTTTTGTATAAACTGGTAACGAATTTGCAAAACAGGTATTCCCTAAAATTGTTCAACGTGGGAAGGAAAAGAGACCTAACCGAGGAAGATTTGACCAAGCCCTTAGATGAACATAAATCCGACATATTAGGAAAAAAAATAGCGATTATATGGTCCAAAGAATATGAAAAGGCTTTGTCGCAGAAGAGAACTCCAAGTATGTCAAAAGTTATCGTTAAAGCTTTCTACGGAGATATTGTATACTATGGGATCATTTTACTTGTTTTGGAAATTTTTGTTAGGTATGAATCAATTTCTTAAAAACTGGGTCTAATTGAAAGAATAACATTTTTTGTGGAGGAATTAATATTTCCTGCTGTTTTTGGGGTAGTTTACCTTCCACAATCGGAAAAGTATTCGAAAGTAATCCCTTTCCGTTCTTAAAACCCAAAACATTCACTTGTAAAAAAAACCTTAGACGGAGATACATGTATTTCCTTCAATACGAAAGTCTACATGAATACCTAAATAGGCATGTTTTCCGAGAATACAGTTTTGGTGCATATTTTCGTTTTCAATCTCTTGCGTTGGCAATGTCGATGTGAACTTTTCAGTTTGTTTTCTACCACGCATTAGCAAACTGTATTGAGTTATTTTTCTGATTGATTTGGCCGCTACTTGATGAAGATCCATAGTAATTTCAAAAACTACACCTCACGAATTGATATCCACAAACTTTATTTGAAAAATATATCATAACATGTTTCGCTAAGACATTAGCTTGTTCAAGTGATTTATCTCTTCAAAAAGCTAATGTCCTAGCGAAACATGTGATATATTTTACAAATAAAGTTTGTGGAGATCAAATCGTGAGGTGTAGTTTTTGAAATTCTATTAAGTTCAATCCCTGTTTAGTTTTCAGATTCTTGAAAGTTATCTACTCCCAAAAATAGCAAGAAAGAATAGAAAAGTATTCGTCATTCAGATTCTTATCTTCATAACTGAAGCCAACTGAATCATTCGGATTTTCTTAGCAAAAATTAGGACCAACTTTGGTAAAAAAATTAAAAACGATCTAATTCGGCACTAATTATTGTTGTTTTTCATGTTTTGATATTTCCATATAGTTGAATTTTGAAAACTGCCTTCACTGTACTTTTCTTCAATTTTTTCATGATCTGGTACCCATGATCCTTCACCTGTTATAGCCGTTTCAAGCAAATCTGGAGCGCCGTTGGCGCCATTCAACAATTTCAGAACTAACTTCGTTGCCACATACTTCATGTCCAAAATTTCCAAAAAAATTGCATGGAATATGAGCTAACCGATATTCCGACATCCTCAGCTACCTCTCTAATAATGATTCTATGATTCTCCATAAAAATTTTTTTCACTTTCTCAACATTTTCATCGGTTGTTGATGTCCAAGGCGAGCGTTATCTTTGTACTGATAATTATAAACAATCTTATGAATTGGTTTATTGAATGTAATCTTTTTTTAATTAAATGAGATTTATTAAATTTTTTAATCGTTTATCATTTGAACTCGAATATTTGAAAACGCTTTTTACAAAAAACAATACAAAAATATGGCTAATGCTGACGCATGCGTACACGAAACCTTATATTGAAAAGGCCTATTCTTACTTGATAAGACCCCGTTTGATATTTTCGGGCTTCAGTTCAATTTATTTTTCATACTGCCTATCATTCACCTCATGGTAACATAAACTGAAGGATACGTAAGAGTATTATTGCTTTTCAGACTCCTACAACCAATTTTCATTGGACTTTTCATAAGATACTTCAATGCAGAGAACAGAAACAACACTGAACCGTGAGAACGAACGATTTTGTTTTCTATACAATTTATTGGTGTTTCTTTCCAGATATCGCTCTCCAATGTATTTTGTTAGAGTGTTTAAATTCTTCTCGCCAAACCAGGGCCCAATACAAAAAAGCGAAGCTTATTTTTTTGCGACGGGGATAATGCTTTGTAGTTGCATAGTAGTCATGGTCATGCATCCATACTTGCTGGCAGTTCAACATGTCGGAATGAAAATCAGAGTGGCTTGTTGCTCTCTCATATATAGAAAGGTACATTTTCTACTAGCTTTTATTCTTAGCTCAGCTTGTAATGTTTGTAACTGGATTTTGAAAAGATAGAGCTGAAACTGTACATAGGTGTAGATTCTTTTTTTTGAATATAATAATAATATCGTTTATTTTGCATAAAAAATACATTTATACATAAAAGGAAAAGAATTAGCCAAAGGCTATCTTCCACCTCTCCCAAAAAGTATGCAGTGAGTGTAAGAAAATAATTATAAAAATACTTATTCACTATCATAACAATGATAGAGAAGAGAAAAAATAATAGATCATATAGATGCTAATAACTCTTAATATTCTCAACATTATTTTGGTCAATTTAACAATTTCATTGCACTACCATACATTAAATTATTAATTATTAATGGTTTTTCAAAAATATTAAACATAAAATTACTTATTTAAGTTGTTACCTAATATCACAATAGGTACTTAATATTTATGTAATAAACAAAGTAAATCACAAAGTAAGTCACGACATGTTTCGGCACTTGTACGCGGCAAAATTTCTTCGTCGCTTGTATGATATTCAACGTGCCGAACATGACTGATCACAGAGCGAGAACTCCCGAATGCGGTTTCGGTCGTAGTTTCGGCAAGTTTGCCGCCGAAACCGAAACTAAACCAAAACCCGTTTTTTTGCCGAAACTCGACCGAAACTGAACTTTCGATCGGACAGTATTAAAAACCTAAAATATTAATTGAGTATTTTTTGTTACTCCTTTCTATTCTAGAAACGGTTTTAGGCATTTTTTGGTATAATCCTTTGCAATATGTAGCTGTAAGTTTTTATATTACCCTCTTATATTATATTGTTACTGAATAACATATTCAAGAAACAATTTATCATGAGATTTTCACCAAACAGTTTTACAAAAAGGTAACAAGTGTTTCGCTATACACTACATCTATACTAACACGCCTGAAGAAGCTATTATATAACGAAACACGTGTTGAGTTTTGTAACAGTTTAGTAAAAATCTCAGAATAAAATGTTTCTTTAGTACGTTATAAATGTTCATCAAGTATCGGCCGTTTTCATCACATATGGGGTAATATGTTTTTTTCAAGGCTTTAAGAATTCAACTTACGGCTTTGGGGGGTCGAACTGTTGGGAACGCTGTGAATTTGATGTCGAATGATGTTGTTAGATTTGATATGGCACCCATGTTCGTTCACTACCTCTGGATTGCACCACTGCAGCTTTTTATTATACTTTACTTTATGTATAAGATAGTCGATATATCGTCAGTGATCGGACTTCTAGCAATTTTTGTGTTCATACCACTACAAGGTATAGCAATTTGCATGTGAAATATAAAGAAGTGTTTAAATAACATTATTATTTCCAGTGATCCTTGGCATAAGAACATCCGTTTTGAGAAAACATGCGGGTGCTAGGACTGACGAAAGAGTAAGACAGATGAACGAAATCATAAAATCTATGCAAGTGATAAAGATGTACGCTTGGGAAAACGCTTTTGCAAAACTGATAGCGAATTTGAGGAAGTGAGACTATAATTTTTCTAGAAACCGCAAAATTACTACCTTCAAATATTTTCAGGAGTGAACTAAGTGTACTTACTCACACTTCCTTCATCAGAGGCACGATTATGTCATTCATAATGTTTACCACGAGGTTGGGGATTTTTTTAACAGTTATGTCATATGTACTCAATGGAAAACAAATAACAGCTGAGAAAGTGTTTGTCATAACCTCATACTATCAGGTTTTAAGACAAACCATGACTGTCTATTTTCCGCAAGGTATCGCTACGGTGAGATATAATGATACTCTAATATATTCACTAATTTACTTTCCCACATAAAAAAATTTGGAGTTTCATACAGAGCAATAATGCATGATTGAGGTTTATCTAAGGGTTCTCTCTGACAATAAGATCTTGATCTATGAAACTAATTGTTTATGAGTGCCTCAAATATCGTTTTATATTGTCAATAGTTCATTGATTCGTAAATAATTTTGGCCTGCAGCCAAAAAAATGCCATATCTAGGTATCTATTGGTACAAGCGATGGGATCGACAAAAGACTCTATCCCCGAATATCAAGGAAAAATCGAGGATTCCCGAAGCGGTCCGTTGCAAAGCAACGAGTCGAACGAGATTCGTCCTCTGTCTTTCACTGCAAGCACACTCGATGAACTCGTGACCCAACACCAAGCAGCGCTGTTTCGACCCACAAAGTCGCATCCGTGGTGCTAGGCAGAATCTCTGAAACGTCCTAGAAAAAAAACTAGTCTTCTACGAAGAAATCGATATAAGTCATAATCCCCGAATATCAAGGATAAAACGCATCCCAAGAAGCAGCCGCCAAACTAGATACGACTTGTGGCAACTCGATGAACTTGTGATCCAACACCAGCCAGCGCTGTTTTGACACGTCAAGGTCACCTGGGAAGCCCCGTTCTATCCTTGATATTCGGAGTTTGAGTCTTCTATCGATTCCATAGATGGCGTCGTTGTAGGAGAAGTCGTTTTAGTCCTTACTTGCAGGATTTTTAGGACAGTTAGTTGTTCAGCTTTGAACCGCTGATGAGACCTCGGCGGCTCGGAACAACGCTGTCTGACGTTGGGTCACAAGTTCATTAAGATTCTATTGGCTTCTGTTCAACGGATATCGACACGACAACTAGGATTTCAAAAAGAACTTCAAATATAGTCTCACAGAGTCTGGAATACCGAGAATAATACAATGTAACCATTTTTATGGTTATAAACCATCACATCAATGAAACTTGGAATACCAAACATTTCGTCTGCTACTAAAGTGACTTCGGCCGCGAAAGCCTGTGTTCTCATATCATTAAATCTGATTCCCGTCGATCGTTAATGTCGGGGTGGACAATCTACCGGCGGGACTCTTGAGACGATAAGATATTTCGATTTCGACGAAACATTGAAGAATTCATAAACAGAATATTGTTAGGTTTTCCCCGTGGGTTTACCAATAATTGACTACACTGTATAACGATCAAACTTAACTTTATTCCACTACCAATAAAACAAAACACTTAAACTACAACTTCAACTCTTATTCGAATGTCTATCGAACTGCACCGCACTGTCCGTGAAACTTGACTGTCCCGATAAACGAGTAATTCGCGTTTACATTTGGTAATCGAAGGCGATGGGAAATTCAACGGAATTCTATGGAAGCCGGTGGCATTATTCTCGCCACATCTAGAATGGCATCGAACATTCGCGAAAAATCGGTCGGGCTGGTTTATGGCCACCAGTGGCGGCTGGTGTTATTTTCTTCAGAGCATGATTTACAACAATATTCAATTTTGTTAAGAACCAGTTGCCCATCAAAGATGATGAATTAAAATTTGGAACCGAATAGGTTATATTATTCTAATTTTAAAGCTAGTAAACAGAGAGATAATCAGTCGTTGTTGCGTGAATGACACAACTAGATATATTTGTGATAGATATTTTCTTAGTCATCTGTTTATGAAACATATATTTCAGTATTCATTTATATTTAAATATTATTCATATACGAATAATATTTTTAACTCTGGTTTGTTTTGTCTTTGTTTCATTTTTGTAATACATTTTAATTTTCCGTTAATTTGGAAAAAATAAATAAAAAATAAGAGAAAATATAAGATCTTCCAACAGTGACTTCCGAACTTTGAAAATTGATTTGAAATTTGAATATTGAAAACGTGATAATTTTTCAACACAACAAAACAGGTGGGCTGAATGAAATTTTCATATATTTCAAGGTGGCAGAGTCACTGGTGTCCATACGCCGCATTCAAAAATTTATGCTCACCGAAGAAACATCCATCGGAGATCCAACTCCTCTAGATCCTCTATGGCAGAACAAACCGAAAAAAGTGGGGTTGAGACGTACTTCTTCGAACACAGAAGTAAATCTAACATTTATAGAACTTTCACATGGAATGGCTAAATACGGTGAAGATGTGTGTTTGGAGGATATCAACTTAGAGGCTTGGCCAGGTAAGTTAACGGCTGTTGTCGGACCTGTAGGTGCTGGAAAATCTTGCCTCCTGAACCTGATAACTGGAGAACTCCCGCTGTTCAGTGGAAGACTCCGTACGAACGGGGTTATATCTTACGCATCTCAAGAACCATGGCTATTCGCAGGTGAGTTACCATTTAGTTAGATTTAATGCCTTCAGATACGTTTTCGTTGTCAGTAATCTCAGTGTTTGAGGTTCGAGTACTGTTGTCGTGCTCTTGTCGGTTATTTATGTCCCTGGAATGATAATGGGGCAGAACGTTAGAGGGAGCGAGAGTAGGGTGTTGTGGCTTGGAGGAAGGTGGCGTGAATTGTTGGGAAACGTGGAAGACATTTGTTAAAAAATAAACCAAGAAAATGAAAATGTACTTGTTTTACTTTCACTGAACATTTAACAAACGTTTTTCACTATACAACAAAATTTTGAATGCACCTTGCATTTTCCTATTGTACATAGCTACATAAACAACTAAAAAAAAGCAATCTCAACACATAACCCGTTTATTTCGTTCTGAAGGTTCCGTAAGACAGAACATCCTTTTCGGCAGAGAATTCGAACTGCTCCGCTACAGGGATGTGATCAAAGCTTGTGCTCTGACTAGAGACTTCTCTTTGTTTCCTTTCGGTGACAGGACAATAGTTGGTGAAAGAGGCATATCACTCAGTGGCGGACAAAGAGCAAGGATCAACTTGGCCCGATGCGTTTATAAAAGAGCGGATATATATCTTCTGGATGATCCTCTGTCGGCGGTGGATATAAATGTTGGTCAACAACTTTTCGAAGGATGTATCAAAAAGTGAGAAACTTCATTATACTAGTGACGGAAATAAAAATCATGAAAACTGTATCGGGGAGAGATACATACGTACCAAAAAATAAATATTTCGAAATGAAATTTCGTAGGTATGTTGGGAGGGATGAATGTTTCAAAATATTTATTTTCTTGTCGTTATACTATGAAATTTATTCAAGACGCGTTTTATAAATCGAGAAAATATATGACATATGTATGACATCTCCATAACCACAACTCATGGAATAGGTCTGAAGATTGCCATGTTTTTGCAACTGTAGTATATCACCTGTATACATAACAAATAATAGTGAACCTATAACAGCTCGTTGAGGTACACCTGAAGTTTATTTTATAGAAGACAATTTGTGATCTGCCATTGAATAATAATGTTCCGTGCCTCCCACTGAAAAATATTCAAAATTATCGTTAAAACTACAAAGGAAAAGTGTGATTGAGAAAAAATACTACTTCACTTCTTCAACTTCAGGTATCTTGAAGACAAAATTGTTATTCTGATCACCCACCAGCTTCAATATCTCAAGAGAGCGGATCGTATCATCATACTTAGTGACGGAATGATTCACGGCCAAGGAACATACAAAGAATTGTTGGGCACCTCGGATTTCAGCGATTTGCTCAGAGAAGCTTCAACTGCTATGCCAACAGAGGAAAAGGAAGTCGAGAAAGTACTGAGGGCCATATCTATAACGAGCACTGCTTTCAATAGCATGATCGATATCGAAGGCAGGAAGGTAAGCAATTACAATGAGGTGAGATTATTTTGCCCGCATATGTGAATGTTTCGAATAGGTAATAAGCAACTGGTAAGCATTAGGGTATCAGGTTCCGCCTCGCCACAGGCCCTGCACCTTGTGTCAGGAACCACTATATCCATCACGCGACTGCGGTAGACTGTAAAAGATACCAATCCATCAGTCCATTCCGAGTCCATTTCACTACTCCAAACGAGTAGAGTAGGATTGGAACGGCAAGCATATTCGTACCAGCAAATTTCCTCTTCCCCGACAGTTTTGATGACCAGATCTGTCGGAGTTTGTGCTGATACTTGCCGCGGAGAAAGTTCTTCACTATTGTTACCTCTTATGAGTGGTGTTGTTCCACCCTGAGGTGAGTATACGTCATTCAGATGGTGTAAGATTCTTCAATCTACCACCTGCTGTATATCCTCTCCAGAATATCCGCAACGCCTTCTTTTGAGATGGACCGTTGCACACTTGTCTATCCCGAATTTCATGGCAATAATGAGGTGCAGAAATGAAAGGAACTGAGGGAATCGCCCTTCTGAAAGTGATCCATACTCTTTAGACTCTAGCCTAATCAAATGGAATGATAAAGCGAGTCTGCCAGAGTTGTATCAGTTGTTCAAGACATCTGATTATTTTTCGGGTACTACAACATCTGAGGAAATGTTAGATGAGCTCATGCGATCTTGGATCGAATGCTTTGTGGTAATCGATCCAGACCATAGATAGATTACGCTTATACTGCATCGAGTCCTGCGTAAGAAATCTATCATGGAACAGATTCTCTTTACATCCAGTTACTCCTGTCTTCGACCCTTTTAACTCGAATATCCCTTCCAATATTCGGTCTACTGCGGTCAGTATTCATTTGTATATTTGTAACACAAATTAAAGCGCATGTTTTCCGCCTGTAATTTTTAAAAATCGACAAATATCCTTTTTTGGGGATGAGAACGGTCCGCTCAAACCAGTTCCGTCCAGTCATGAATTGAACACTCTGGTCAGATGGCGGTGGCTGCTTAGTAGTTTTTTCCACCAATAAGTGGAGCAGCAAAGTTCTTGAATCCCAAAAGGGCTCTTCGAACGTCATCCGGAGTTATCGGGTCGTGCAGTTCATTGAGCTCAGGCTGTCGAAGCTCTCTGTTGAAAGCTTTGAACTGCGTTAGGGCTGAAGTGTCTAAGTTGAGTGCATGCGGGTGTTCATAGATATCTTTCCAGAATGATTCAACCTAATCAGTGGTCAGCGGATATCTACAAAACGCGGAAGTTTTTGAAATAAGCGACGTTTCTCGCGGAACTTAGTTTTTCGTGACACTGGTGACATTTTAGCAGCTGCTAGCATTAGAATTCTGTCAGTACAGTGCTATTTGGTGGTTAGCAGTACGCGTTGCCGCACAGCGTGTGTGAAAGACCTGTTGGCTGATCTGTAATCCAACATTGGATACGAGACGCGTGTTGTTTCACCAATTTGATCTTAGCCTTCATTTTGTGTACTCATCCTTCAATCTTCCGAACTGCTAGGTCGGAATTCAGTTCCTCAGATTCGGATAGCGATTGAACGGATGTGTTCACGGTGGTATTAATTTGCCAGATGTCAGTCTCTTCTGTAAGAATATCACGAACTTCCGCGTAACTTGGTGGAGCTCCCTGCAGGTTCTGATTGCCTCCACTGGCGACATGATGTGAGTCCCCTCTCGTAGCAACGCATAAGGCTATCCCTTACCTCATGCGTTCATTAAAAGCATCCAGTGATATTGCGTACTTTGTCTTATGGCAAATCCTCGTTATAAGCTCACCAGTCCTACAGGTTCGGTTGTGGGGGACCTCTTCCTCGATTATTTAGAACCATGTATGGGGTTTATCTAGTGATTCGTCCAATAGACCCACGGCCGACGTCGGAGGGGGAAACGAGTTTTCACAGCCGGGTGCGCCTGGGCTGATGGTCTGGTTTTGGAGCATTTGCACCGGTAGCGCAACTCACCAAAGACCTAAGGTATTGAATGGTCATCCCTGCTTGTATTTTATATTATAATTGTTTTCATTACTAATTACCAAGACGATTTTTTTTCCAGAAAACTCCTTTCATAGTTCCAGAAATGAGGACGGTAGGTTCTGTGGACTTCCTGAATTACAAGGAATATTTCAGGGCTGGAGCCAATTGTTGCGGTATCTTCATAATGATTTTCCTTTTTCTTTTTGCACAACTTTTAGCCAGTGGCGGCGACTATTTTTTGTCACGATGGTAAGTTATACTATTCATTTTTGGATATTTTTTTAACTATAGGTATGAACTTCATAATTTATTCAAATATAAGAATATTTTGTCTTTTTTTTTTCTAATCTCCTACTAGATAGAATGAAGAGTCATTCGATGTGCATATTCAATTTCCGTAAAAGGAGTGGAAAACTAATTGACGTATCACTTGAGAACGATTGATATTAATCAAAGTTTAACTTACAATAAATACCAGAAAATCAATTGTACTACAATTTGTATTTGCATACTATTTATAAAATACATAAACAAAAGTAGTAGAGTACCTATAGTAGAGTGAACTATATACCAAAAATCCAATCAGATTCCTTTCACACAAACAACACCACTTCAAAACTATGAAAGAAATTCGAAGCTGAACTCAAGTAAAGAAAGATCAAATATAAAGTAGAATACACTCAAAGGAACTTCCATTTGAACAACAAAATTTATTTATTATATGTTCGTGAACTATATAAAAATACTCATCTCTACATCTGTAGTAGTCGAAAATCAAAAATCAAATAAAAAAAGTCAACAGACTTTTAAGGAGGAAACTTACACCATAAAACTGATACTGACATTACTTACTACTACATAAAAAGTAATTTTCAGGGTTGATTTAGAGGAACTCCGATTCCATTTTGGCAGTGCAACATCATCGGGATTTTTTGACTCTCTCTCGAGGCAATACTGCATTTATATCTACACAGCATTCATAGTTTGCACCATCATCGTAGCCTTAACAAGATCTTTGGTATTCTTCAGTATTTGCATGAGATCTTCCATGAGGTACGTTCCATGTGTTGTGTTCATCGATATTTTACTGAACAATGAGAAAAGTGAAAAAAATAAGAGAATGTTGAATGATTAGAAAACAAAATATTTTCCATATGGCTCGAAATATCCCTATACATGAAATGGGGGATCGTTATACCGTGCGGACATAAAAAATGTCCCACTCTTCTTAACCTTTGAACATGACAAGTTAAAAGTCGACAAAGATCACGTAAAAAAAGAATATGAGTACATTTATATCTTATGTTTGTTATGTAACGGTGCTGCCACCTAGTATCATTAGTTAAGTATTCATTCTGTGAATTATGTAATGTGACTTCTTTGATCTTATGATATTGACAGGTATGATTATGTTCGCTAGTAATGTCGCTCTTGTCGGAACCTTTGATGTTTTTCATAGTTTTATTTTTTTTGACTACTGCGCATCCATAATTTTCCGCCCCGAGTGGATTTGTCAGCGTTCAACAGCGTAATACACTGCTCAACAAGTGAATAATAGATATAAACTGCTGGACAGTAAAACAAATATGAAACGTTTTGGATATTTTATTCAAATTGTTCCACGTTTTTACTCGCTTCTTGTCTGTTTTGGTTCAAATTTTGCAATCAATTTGAAAATAAGTTATCGAGGAGCTAAAGGGACTTGCAATTTCAAACATAGCCCAGAACAGGATGAAATGTAATATTTTTGCATACTGTATAAATAATATAAAACGTATAAAATCGAACAAAGTTTGGAAAGCTTATCGGGGAGTTTCTAACGAAGGGAAAGAATTGATTTTCCAGTCCAACCCAGCCGCTCCTCTCGAGATGCAACAAAATTGAAACAACCAGGTACGCAGGTAGTTATTCTCAACTAACTAATTGTTTTTTTACCAGTATTACTGCTAGTGTTCTCTTTGAAGAACATTGCACAAATAGATGCCAGATTGACCGGGAGGTATATAGTCACCAAGCCCGTATCGAAACAAAATTGTGCAAGAGACAGATTAAGGCAATAACGTTGGTTATTTCTGCCTAATATTTTGGAATTACAGTATATGCTCCTCCTCAAGGATGACAAGCCTGAATAAGCTTATTGCGCCATATATGACGTATTTGGGAGATCGGCTTTCCCTACTTCAACTTGTTTTTTCGGGACAGTTGTGTTGAACAATGCATTCGTGATTTAACCTAGCACCACTGACGATACCTTTGACATTTGGCGGGTCGATACAGCATTGTCTGGTGTTGAATTACAAATGCTTTGTTTTTGGGACTTTATTTTCAATTGGGCATGCATTTTGGTATAAACTCTCAACCAGGACCGGATTTGGAAGTTTGTAGCTCCTGGGGCAACGAAGTAGTGGAGGACTCTAATTTTTTTGCTATAAAAAATTGTTGTTCAAAAGTAATTTCTCTAACAAATATATAAAAGTTGAATTTTTGACTTTCCGATAAAAAAAAATTAAAAAAGGGAAAACGGACAAAAATCGATAACTTGCAGGATCAACCAACCGTTTTTCGTATTTTTCACTCATTTCATTTCTCTTCAACTCAGAAGTAAAAATTACAAATTACGTACAAAAAAGGAGTGCCACTGAAATGATCGATGAAATAAAAAAATTAATAGTAAATGGAAAATTGCAATCAGAATTTTTTTGATATATCGTTAACAACATTATTATGTTCGTGCAAGTATTCTTAGTAAAAATGCAAAATGTTTGGGAGGAAAAACGTAAAACTTGCTGACAGGTCAAAATTTGGAAGCCCCTCCCCGGGGCACTGGCCCCGCCTGCTACGTACCGTGCACGTACTCGTGTATCCTACCCTTTTGCTTTGGCACTGAAAAGTATTTGCTTTCTGTTTCATGTTTGTTTAATAAACGTACTTTCACAGAATTGCTGGGAAGTAGAGTTCATCAAAGACGGTTTCCAATTAACAAAAGGGGTTTTCAATGGAATTTCATTTTCAGATTGCATAACAGAATGTTTACCAGTATTATACACGCATCTATGAGATTTTTTAACGTTAATTCTTCTGGAAGAATACTAAACCGATTCTCCAAAGATTTGGGAGCTGTGGACGAGCTTTTGCCAAATGCTTTCATCGATACAGTACAAGTGAGTTTTAGCTTCTATTCTAGGTTGTTACAAAAGTTTGTTCGTATTTATTAGTCTATTTTAAACTGTAATACCTCAGTGAATACTTATTCAAATCAATCGAAATAAGCGCCATTTGAATCAGGGAACTTTTGCAAACGTAACAGGAGTCGATTAATTCCGTAAGCATGAAAATTGTGTGCTCGGGATTTGATAAAGTCGACGAAAGCCATTATTTGCCTGGTTCTGGTTGGCGAAAGTTCTACAGGTGAGAAAGTTATCGAAGTGCTTAAAAGATGGTAGCCGGTTGGCGAAAGGTCTGGGAAGTATGGTAGATGAGACATTTCGACGCTCAATTTTGCACGCTGGTCCAGAACCGATGACAATGCATGTTAATCATAAACGTGAACGGATGCCGCTGCTAGGATCGGCTCCATACAAGAGATCTTCTCAGCGGTAAATAATAGGGACACGAAATTTGATGTACGCATTCATTTATAATAGACATCAGTTGGTAGGCCCACCATGAAATGGATGCCACATCCAGGGTTGGCTTCAATAAAAAAATCTATGTCTATAAAAAAAATTAAATCAAGCTTTTACCTTTAAATACCTACTTCCCAACTCTAAAAAGAAGACAATAAATGGTGTAGTAGGTTGTAGGAACCCATATTTTTATTTGCATAGTAAAAAACATATTATTATCTACCACCGTCTAAATTCCCAAAGTAAGAGGGTCCATCACGTAATGTGAGCAACAGACACAACAGACATACCATGACTTATGTAATTTGGTGAGATGGGCGTTATTAGCATATTAGTTCCTTAAGTTTTTCTGTTGAAGGACTGTCTGTTTTATAGATGGGCTTTCGTATTGATCGATAACTATCGATTGAAGATAAAAAATATAAAATAAAATAATGATAAAAAACTTTTATTTAAGTGCCCTAAAAAGATCAAAATCAAATTTTGAACCACATTAACCACATTCATTTATGACTTTACAGAATTGAAATTATAATAGCTTGTCGCGATGCCTAGAAGAAATCTCTACATATTCAGTCAGATGAAATTCAAATTAAGAAACATTCTGACAGATCAACTAGGTACTGCAATAAATTGCAAACCCGACAAATCCTGTGTGCAAAAAATTATTCAAGTTTCACATTTTCAGCATTCACGTTACTTTTATTTAATTACAAACATTATGAATTGCTTACAAGTTTAGTAGATGCCTACCCAATTACAAAATTTCAATTAAAAATTGAAAATGTCGCGACAATCTTTTGTTATAATTTCAATTCTGTAAAGTCATAAATGAATGTGGTTAATATGATTTAAAATTTTATTTTGATCTTTTTAGAGCACTTAAATGAATGCTTGTTTTAAAAGTTTTTTATCATTATTTTATTCAACATTTTGAAAAACTAACAAATATATTGATGACGTTTGTTAGATATTTGTTTGAAGCATTTTTCAAATACTTGAAATGAGGAAAGGGGTTACAAGAGATTGGAATAATTTCAAAATATTCAACTTTTACAGTTGAGACGATAAAAGAATGCATCAACAAAATATGCGATAAACACATACTTTTATAAATTGAAAGGGTTACACTTTTAGGGGTAAAAAACGAAGACTGAACAGTTACCTTTTGCGTTTATAAAGACAGAGACAGAGAAAGGGAGCTCTTTTTGGATGAACATTGGCACTCAGTATTTCGAACAAAGATAGCTAAACAAACGAGAGTCGTCAGCCATTTCTTTGAGTTTCAAACAGTTTCACAGTTTACATAATTTACATATTGTTAATTGAAAATTTTAAAAATAATGTTTTAGAGAGTAATTGATAAATTGGTGACGAATCCTATGAAATGGGCCCATTCTGTAATATAAGGCAATAGGTACATCCTTCTCATTAATTTGTACCAAATTGTGGATTTATATCCGATACAGAACTGTAGATTGTACTGTCAAAAAGTGGCCAAAACTGTTGCATAAAGAAACAATTTATCCAATAAAAAAATAGCTTATAGTTAATCACAGCAGTTTTCTATAGTACTTAAAAGTCGAAACTTGTGCGAGCTAAGGACTAATGAGGTCTTACCATTTAACGTGTGATTCCTAACATATTCACATAACCGAAATAAAAATAAATATCAGAACAAAAACATGAAAGTTGCTCACTATGGCAAATGATAAAAAAAAAATTAAAAGAAGATACGGCATTAGCTGGGTCAGTTGTTTTTCTGTTGGCTTTCTGCCACACGTACCTACAAAGTCGTAGGTCTACATGAGAGGCAAGGGATAAGGTGTTTTCAACGAAACTTGGGGCTTGTCATATGCACCTAGATAGGGAGAAAATGTATGAAAACATGTTACGTTTTTTAAACCAGTTTTCATAGAACTTTCCCGGACTATTAAAATGATTTATTCGTCAATTGTTATTTTAAGAAGCGAACAAGGCAAAGAAACGAAAACGAAACAATTACGTGGGATCTTGAGCATTGTGTAGTTTTTTTTATCAGTTTCAATAACCAAGGCAAATGATTTACGTAAGTAACTCAATGAGGTTTGTAAAAATCAAACCTGTTGCATTGTTTCTACAATGAATGAGAATAAAAATTATTCTGCTATAGACATTGTGAGTCATGTACGTCAGGAATTAATAAAATGAATGAGAATTTTGCGCGGACAGCATTTTGAAGAGCTTGGATGATTATCAAAAATTACCAGGTCATGGGTTTCAAAATGAGGATTCAACAATGTTGTCAAGTTAATTTTTGATGTTAGGTATATATTTTTGGAATTTGTTGGAATACTTCATTTAAATAAAACGCAAATTCGAGAATTTCTAAAGAACTTGTTGAAATTTTATTACGTTCTTTTAATTCAAAGAGATTCAACCAAAAATGCAACTGCTGGATAAATTGTGTACAGTTTGCAATACAAGCTGATGGTAAGCATTACAGAATAGGTCATATTGAAAGCAATTCGTTCAATTTCTTCGTTGTATAGTGCATTTTCGACCATGAATTTTTAGTGTTGAATTCTATCGCGGTTTCCCCCGGGGATATATATATATACAGTGTGTAAAAGTCAAATAGAATAAACTCATTATTTCGGTTACTGTACATATTTAAAAACAATCCCGAAACACGTCAAATGTAAATTATAATTTGACATTCTTCAACGTGAAAATGTCACCCCTACCTTCCCCCTTTCGAATGACAGGTACAACCCCCAATTTTTCAAATGGGAAGTATAGGTTTGTGATATATCGTTTGAAAGGTTTTTTCATTCTCTATTCAGAAATGTTATCGCTTTCAAGTTTATTACAACAATTTATTGCAAACAAAAAATAAATAAAATCATGTTGTTACCAAAATTCGATAAAATGCACTCAAAAACTAAAGTGTAATGCAAAACGTAATGTAAAATACGAAAAAGGTCTATAGATGTTCCAAGTGTTCACCACAAACGTCTTGGCAACATCCTAATCTTAAATAAAACCGTCTTCTAATATTATTTAACATTTCAGGCGTGACCGACCTAATCGCAAGCGTCATTCAAATCTGAAGGTTCAGTTTTGTACACATTGCTGTTTACACATCCCCATAAAAAGAAATCCAATGATGACAGACCAGGTGATCGCGCTGGCCATTTAATCGATCCTCGCCTTTCTATCCACCGATTAGGAAATGTATAGAGGTATTGCCGAACAATAACTTGGTAATGTGTTGGTGCTCCATCCTATCGAAACCATATCGTATTCACTGGAACTTAAAGGTTTCCTGGATCAGGATATAAATTTGCTAAACTTGGAATGACATCATTTTGAAGTAGTGTCAGTAGTGTCCTGAAGACGGAAATAAACTGAACAAAGGCTGAAACAGCTGTCTACCGGTGGCTCTTAGATTGAAATCAATATGGGAATGATCAGAGTACTTATCTACTTATTTTTTT
>WOGP01000542.1:0-23689 GCA_015342065.1 Leptinotarsa undecemlineata | reverse complement strand
GAAACTCGTCGATTTTTTATGTTAATTTACCGCATTTTAAAAGAATAAACTAATATACAGGGTGAATTACGTTCGAGTAATGACGTCACGGTCATTTTTTTTAAACGGAACACTCCCAGATTAAACCTAGATATTGCAGGTAAAATATAACATTAATTGGTCCTTCTACGCTTTCTGAATCAACCTATTGAGACATGTCAAAAAATCGAAGAAGCGAGAAATTATCGAAAAACGGGAAAAGGAAGCGATTCCTATCAGAAGTGAAAGGGAACAAGACAATATTTCTTCTCGTGGCTTACATTTGGAGCATAATGACATTGAATGCATAAAGTCCACTTGTAAGTACTCACATGCAGACAGCAAGAAGAAAATGTCACGGCAGGGTTCCATTCAAGAAAATAAATCGATTAAGTCCAAAACCAGTAGCGCCCGTTCAGAAAAAGTCAAAAAATAATTGATGATTCAGGCAGAAACTGTTGAACAAAGATGAAGAGATTCTCGACTTACAAGTCTTCATGTTGTAAAATGTTGTAAAATTTCTTGGTCTGCATATTGACAATAAGTAGAAATTTAAAGAACATATCACATCTTAATGCACAAAATTGGCTTCAGGATCATTTGCTGTCAGAATTGTTTCCAATGAACTTGATATATTCACTGCTAGATCGACTTACTTTGCCCTAGTAGAGTCTCATCTGAGGTATGGCATTGCATTTTGGGGATTCTGTAGTAAACAACTATTGAATCAGGTCTTCGTGTTGCAAAAGAGATACCGAATCCTCACTCTATTCAGCATCTTCATTCTCGAAGTTGTTTGCCTGATCCATACAAATTATAATACTGATTCTCCAGATACACATAGAATCCACAACACAAGACAGAACAGTAGTGATAATATCCATCTGCCAATACCTAGACTGACTCTAACAAAACACTCTAACATGTACGAAGGGAAAAAAATTTTCAACCATTTTCCACAGGTAGTTAGGGAAATAATAGAGCAGAGACGTTTCAGGAAGTCGGTCAAAAATGTACTGCTCATGAAAGCTTATTATAGCCTGCAGAAATATTATGATGACTAATTGTGAATATTCTCAGCATTCTGATATATTTATATTTTTTATCACACTTTGTCAATGAGAATTTATTCTTGGACAATAGAGTATATTTATCTATCTATCTTTTCCTCAGCGGAAAAACACTAGAACCTCCACGCTTCCATGGATACAGCTGGAAAATTTATACTCACAGAGATGTAAAATAACTGCCAAAAAGTACGAAGATCTCCAAATCATCAAAAAAAACTTTGAATATGGACTATTATATATTTTTTGATGAACTTCCCCACGAATAATATTGTTGATTTACATAATAAAGAATGTTACGCGTTCCTTTATTAGCACACACACAACTACTGTATTTTTGTCAGCTCAGCTAGAGTAATCCGAAAATTGAGACAAAATGGGGGTGTTCCGTTTAAAGAAAATGACCGTGACGTCATTACTCGAACGTAATTCACCCTGCATATTAGATTATTATTTTAAAATACGGTAAATTAACATCAAAAATCGATGTGTTTCAGGATTATTTCTTAAAATGACATGTCTAGCTAAAAATGAATTTGTTCCATACTTTACGGGAACAGTGTATAATAAATAGTTTCGAAAGCTTCTGATGATTTTTTCCATATTCTCTGTTTCACTATCACGTCGTCAATACACATTTTCGAACTATCAGTCCACCCTTTCGTAACTGTGGCATGAGTGTCATACCAATTTTCGTCCAAATATAAAATTTGCCGTCTATATTTATTTATTTGTTGTAAGTATTTCTTACGCAATTCCACTATTCTCCTGCTTTCCATAACTGCTTGACTTTATGTTAAATCTAAATCCTAGTTTCTTTATACAATTCTGAAGAGTTTTGTCATAGCAGCTCACGTTATGGCCGGAAGTATTGAATTTCTACCTCATGATTTCAGTTGTGGGAATCTCATTGCTTTTGTAACAGCCGTATATTGTTTTTTTAATGATTTTATTAGATGAACATCTGAAGGTTTTTGTAGTCCTGTATCACATCACGTTTTGCGTTCATATGTTTCTTTTTCACTATTTTACGTACAGTTGAGAAAGGAATTTCCGTCAAATATGATGTTGCTTATAATAGTTTGTTTTCCTCGAAACCAAAATTGAAATGTAGATTCTTATATACATTGAAACATACTCTTTGTGTTTGTTTCAATATTCAAATGCATCCGAATCTTATTCACAGGTATCTCTTTTTCACATTTATCACCATCGCTATTGGAATCACTACACAGGAAAAAGTGTGCGTTTTTATCACATTCGTAATTACTATCAGTATTTCTCCAACAACGCCACATTTTAAACAGATAACAAACATTTTAAGTAATTATAATTGCACCAATATCGAATTTCAACACTCAAATCGGGATCAGTTCCTGCACTGAACACAACGGTGATAACCATACCCGCATTTTCCGATTTCTATTCATCACCGTAACATGACTTAAAATTTAATTTTATTAATTTTCAGTCAGTCATCATAAAACTTGGTTAGAAAAAATTATCGAATAGGAAATGCCAATTCTACTGTACACGTGAACTATTTCGCAGCCGGTTCATTTCTATGTGCCAACTCTAAGAGTGCACAATATCGTTTACTTAGACTATACATATTGATTGACTGCCACTCTTATGAATAACTTCTTTGATCAATTACCCAAACACCAAACTAATATTTTTGCACTCGACGCGCGTTTCGCCAACAAAGTTAGCATCCTCAGGAGAAGAAAATTTCAATTTTCTTCTAGTATCTTCTAGTGTCTGGTGTATTATTTTTGCACGCGAATTCCCGATGATGGTGCTTTTAAACGGGGTTTTCATCTAAATCCTGCGATCGGGTGCAATTTTCAGGTGAACGAAAATTATTTTTTCTGAGGAATTACAAATTCTGCATGTTTTCGTCTTGTACTTCTGATCGAAAATCGTAACCGATCCTCTGCATTTGATAATGATGTTGTACCCACTGAAACTGATGCAATATTCGGCGGTAAACCACTTGCAATTGTTTTAATTAATAATGTTTCCGAATAAGGTGGAAGTAGATGTTTAGCCTCCGCCACGAGCTTCATGAAAAGGTTAACAAAAGATCCCTCCTTATATCTTGTCTCTTGCAATTTGAGTTTTACACCTAACTGAACAGTCTCAGAGCACAATCGCCTAATGAACGCACGCTTGAATAATTCGAAATTAGTAAAAGAATCTAAATTTGCCTGACTAGACAAGAAAGCTTCAGCTTCGAATCGATTGGTCAAGATGAAATAAAAATTTTGAAAAAAAATATTTTCTGGGTGCACCCAAAACTATAATAGCTTCAAAAATTCCATAGGGTAAATAGATTTATTGTCGGACACTGGAAGCCTTTTGAACGATTCAGGAAAATGAACAAATTGATTAAAATTTTAATTATTTATGATAGGTAAATGATTTACATTTTGTACTGTTTGTAATAATTAAGTGAATAAGTTAATTAATTGATTTTCAGTGAAGACTGCTTGATGTTCAGCTTGATTGAATTGATTTGCAGATTGAGACGAAGTTTACGGATCAACCCTATAATTTTTCTTAGTGGTGGTGGGCGCGTAAACATGTCCCGTAAAATTATTGGATTTTG
Source organism: Leptinotarsa undecemlineata (assembly GCA_015342065.1). Lineage (NCBI taxonomy): Eukaryota > Metazoa > Arthropoda > Insecta > Coleoptera > Chrysomelidae > Leptinotarsa > Leptinotarsa undecemlineata. Next base: position 19,993 of record WOGP01000542.1, on the reverse strand, counting down.
ACATTCATGAGAGTGGTTAGTTTGCCTCGAGATAGTCAAGTAATTTATACCAAATCATTTCCAAGGTTGGTACTTCATTTTTATGGTATATACCATGAATTGTTCGCCGAATCACAGCTTTGTAGCACCATCAACGTTTGCGAATTTTTTATTCCTTTATTTTCGTTTCATTGCTTGGTCAATGACATCCCCTATTTTAATGACTCGAAGAACTGTCGAACGAGATAGTTTTGTTAACTTGCATATTCTATTCACAATAGCATTCAGTGAAGTGTGACAGTTTCCCTTCTTCAAACATTCATGAATATTTAAAATTACTCGCTGAACTTGAACATGTAAGACCTTATTTTCAAATTCCGGATACCTGTCGATTGATACAGATTCCTCACACGTAATGTTATCAAATGTTTCAAAAGGTCTCCAGAAAGCCATATTGGTGAAAGTACCCAAGAACGCTAATTCACAAAAATCGGTTTAAATGATGAGATTGGAACCTTTGGTGTAAAAGTTGAAAACCCTAACACCAAACTGATATTTTTGCACTCGACGCGAGTTTCGCTGACAAGGTTAGCATCTTCAGGAGAAGCATTTTGCTACTAAATCTAAAAACAAGGGTTAGCTGTTTATATACCTGAAGTTTTTTGATCCGATGTGGACTTTGTTTGTTGAAGTATGATTATCCTGATTGATTTTTCGGTAATTAACTAGTGGCATTATTACCTGCAAATCAATTAGTCCGCTTTTTAATATATTGTTGACAAATTAATTTGCAGGTAGTGGTTCCACTAGTTAATTTTCGAAAAATCAATTAGGATAATCATCATTTAACAAACAACAACAGCTAACCCTTGTCTTTAGATTCAGTATCAATTTGCTTCTCCTGAAGTTGCTAACCTTGTTAGCGAAACTCGCGTCGAGTGCAAAAATATCAGTTTGGTGTTAGGGTAATTGATCTCTAGATAAAGTTTTATAAAATCGGTTTGCAAAACTACTCACTACCTCATCTAACCCACGAAAACACGACATTGATAAAGAAATATTGTGAAACGGACAAAAAAAATTTATTCAGCCAGTCCAGCTAGCCGAGCCTTTATTCCTCAACTACATTTGATAGCACGTTTACTAATTGGCAACTAGGGGCCACAGGCAATAAATGTTTATGACTGTACCAGGAACGCTTCGAACATAAAAGCACTGGTAGTATATACATTTCCGGGCAATGATTATGAACATGTCTCATAGTGCTCTTATTTTTATTGCCGTTCCAATGAGCCTTCTTCCTGAAAATAGTATAGCGAACGTGTCACGAGAGGCAGCACTAGTAGTAGGGATAAACAATAAACTATTCATATGTAAAACAGTGTTATTTACGTTATATTAATTCATTATTTGAAAATATAAATCTGATATAAAAAGGCATTCTGTGCTAGTATAATGCCAACAAAGTATTGCTGTTTTGCGAATTGTACGTCGGATAATCGATATCCAGGAGAAAACGCGTTTTTATACCATTTATAAAACCTCATAATAATAAGGTTAGATGTAAGAAATGGATACATGCTTCGAGGAGATTAAATTTAACAGTGCAAAAAATATAGGAATATTCATATGTATGTTCTGAACCTGAAATGAATAGTAAATTTTTCATATTTAATTACAATGAGATATAACCTCAATCGTTTATTAAATTATATTCATTATATTTAATTAAATTCATTTCATTATCATCTATATTTGATTTATATTTCACTCGGAAATAAGTCTGAAATTCATAATTATTTTAAATTTCTATTACTACAGTTTGAATCTACCGCTACTCGTTTACTAGAGTCTGTATATTAACCTGTCTATTAATTCACTTTTTTCCTGTTGCTTTTAAATAAGGGTATGCAAGCCAACGTTTTAACGTGACAACATTGTTATCCTTCACAGTTGCAAGTTTAAGTTTTGCTCCAGGAACATTTTCTTGTGTTAAAAATATTCTTTTTTAATTGTACTTTACCATATGTTTATATGAGGAATAGGCAGCGTTTGTCCCTACCGAACTACTAGCACTGCTAGTGAGTGATTTTCGTACTTCAGGAAAAATGTTCATTGGGAATGGATAGACTATACCATCTGATGATAAATAGCACAGGATAATTCCATATGCTACAGTAGATTCTGCTAAGTGAATTGATCTTTATTTAAACTCGTTGCAAGCCTGTAATCATCCTGTTCAATAGTTAATATGATAGTAATTTTCCACGAGTCCATAGATATGATGGCGACGATGAAAAATAGGAGAAGAATTTAAAGTCTCAATTTCATTGACGGTTTTCTGGTCAGACTCACAATCAATTTTGAGTTGGAATGGTGTAAACAGCATACGATTCAAATAATTTGTTGCACATCGTGTAGGTAAGATCCAGTAAATAACTGATATTAAAGATTGGAAGTGGATCACTTTGAAAACGGGATGTCTTTAATTTTCGGAAAAATCAGAGAACCCTATGAATATTGCAATAATGTAACCTAAAGTGTTAAAGTCATTAATTGGTGTGCGCACCGAAGAAATAATTCATTACATATAATAAAGAAACGGTAGACATATACAAGACAATTATCGCTTCGACTGATAATTCCTACTCATTAATGAAATGTATTTCGAATCCTATTTCACAAAGTCAATCAGTTACTTCAATGTTTTTCACTTTGTAATAAAGATCAATAACACTCCAGACCAAAAATCAACATTCCAGATGTTTCATTATGTTCCTTGTCTTCCACAGGAGTCACGAAAGGACACCCGACGACCAAGAAACGATATACGAGGAGCTACTCCACATAAGGGCCTTGGCGCATCTGTCCAATTCCGTCAAGCGAGAATTGGCTTCCGTTATTGTGTTCGAGGCACATCCGAAAGCAGGAACTGTTCGTGAGTATCAATCGGAGTTGAAATAAGAACACAATTCTCACTTCAACGAATCCTTGCAAAATGCATCAGGGGAGAAAGATAAAAGCAACAAAGGATTGGTTGGATTTCACTAATTGAAATTCATTCTTGATTATATTATGACGATACATCGTCAGTGGTCTTTGAATTAAATTTTTAAACGAGTCGTACTCTCTCAGAACGAATATAAACTACATTCAAAGATTCAGTATTTGTTCATGAGCTTCAAATGTACCATGAATTAATTCAAACGTAGTCAAACGTATTTCACAGAAGCATAAAACTTTATGTGAGTTTCTGATATGACTTTGACATAATCGTCATTAAAAGTGTCATTGAAAATAATAGAAATTATGAAATTATCAAACAACAACACCAAAAATTAATTGGCGCTCCGGAGTTTCGAGTATAAATAAAGAAGAAAGGGTTGGTAATTTTTGCTCCTTGAACAAGGGTTCACAAGACATTCTAGGCCCAACTTTGCACAAATATCTGATGGTGTGCTTTTGGAGAATAAAAAATGTATTGTTTGATATAATATCGTTACCCATCGGAATGCCTGACAAGTTGCAATTAAATGATGAAATATCGGTTTTTTCTATATTGAAGGATATCAGATTAGAGTTGTTCTACTCTCTCACTTCAACAATATCCTATGCTATTTTGCTTTGAAGATTATTTTCATCAATGTCATGCCACAGGAAGGTTGTATCATCTACAAAAATTGTGAACATTCCCTCATAATCAATATAAGCTAGATCATTAAAATACAACAAAAACAATACTGGCCCCAGTACCGAACCTGAAGGTACTCCGTGTCTGACAGAGACAATATCTGACAGCGTGTCAGTTCTTACAACTTGGGTTCGTTTACTCAGATATGATTTCATCCAGTTACGGTTTTGATTTCTGAAACCATAGTGTTGAAGTTTGCACAGCAGAATTTCACGGTTCACAGAATCGAAAGCTTTCGACAAGACACAGACACTGCTGCGCATACTTTTCTCAAGTTCAAGTCAGAGTAAAGTTATTTCAACAAAATAAAAAATTGCATTACCTGTACTCTTTTTGAATTGAAAGCCAAGTTGTTGAGGATTTAGGATTTTGTGAGCGGATATGAAATTTATCAACCTAATTTTCATAAATTTTTCTATGATTTTACCAAGGGTTGCAATAAGCCAGATAGGTCGAAATTTTATGGAATCTGAGGTGTAACCCCCCCCCCTCCTTGTAAAGAGGGATTACAACATTTGCTTCTAAGAATTGTGGGTAGGTTCCCTTGACAAAGAAGTCAATAATAAGTTGGACTAGTAACTCCAGAGTAAAAATTGGCATTTTCTCAAAAATTCTTGTCGATGTGTTATCAATGCCATAAGAAGTTTTATTTTTGATATACTTCATTGTATCTTTTAGCTCTATTAGATTGGTTTCATATAAAATAAATATTTCATCAATATTAATGTCATTCATAAATAATAGTGGATCTGGTGCTTCATCTATATTATTTGCTAAGGAGCAATAGAATTTATTCAGAGTGTTGCCATCAGAAGTGACATTCTTCTGCCGATTCTATTATGATAGTATCAACTTTTCTATAGATGCTTCTGAATTTAATGTAGTACTGATTAAAGTATCCACTATCAGTGAATTTTTTAACGTAATGTTGGCTTTTCAGATTCTTGGCAGAAGTACGAATTCCTATAATTAGCCAAGCTTTTTCAATTTCGTTTCAATTTTTTATTTTCTGCTCAGGAAATGATAATTTGAAACAATCAATAAGACAATTGACATAAGAAAGAAATGGATCATCAGAGTGTAACACACAATTCCAGTTCACATTTGAATATATTTCGTAGTTTGTTTTACTGAACATCCTTTCAAATTTAATTTTTTTATTAATATTATAATTGAGTTTCACATCACTGTAGAAAGCTTCATGATCTGAAATATTTACTGGTAATACAGAGCATGTAACATAAGAATGCCTGGACATGATTAGATATGGAACCTACAGTTGATTTCACCAACTTACCGAGATTGTGAGTTTCTATCAGACAGTACTTGTTTGTTTTAGGTAGTTCACTGCTAGAGATCTGCAGACTCTTGCTCATAGCCAATGTTGTCAAGTTTTTGTTTTTTTTTTCACATCGGTTACCACCTTAACGATTAAAATCCTCTCGAAAAATGTCAAAATATTATCATACGGACTCGTTCGGAAAATCTGTGCGTACTCTTCACCAGAAGTTTCCCAAAATTGAAAAATTAAAGATGATTGAATTTTGTTTTCAAGATTTTTATAAAAAAAACTATTGAATGTTCGGGGGATCTTCATAGAATGAATGATGCAAATGTTGGAGGAGTCGAGAAACGCATATAGGTAACAAAAATCTGCATGAAGCAGAATTGCTTATGATTCGTTAACTGTTTCTACTGACATTCCTGGGGCAATGAATAATATACTGTCTACTTTCGTAGCCGATATATACATGATAATATTTGAAGCTCATGAACAAAATGAAAGGTATTTGCAGTTTCGAAACAAAAAGAAAAGGGAGATTGAGGACTTAATACTAAATTCACTTATTGGAACATAATTGAAATGCATGTATAGATTTATCCTTCTACAAAGAAAGATATGAAGTATATAAAAGCACTATTGAAGAAGGGCCCCAGTATACATGAAATAAACTGCGATCAGTATGACAATAAAGTTGTTGGTCAAAACAGATCAATTGTCTCGATTTCATAGGCCTGAAATGTAGTGTCGCTCAACTCGCTTTCTAGAATGGTCCTACAGTAAATAAACATTATTTGAAATTGTAGAGACTGATACGTGACACTGTACTTCTGGATGCTCTCGAAAGTGTGATTATAGCTGAGTGTGACATGAGAACTATTAACAGTGACAAAGGTATTATTCAGCTCATGATTTATCCTTTCAAGAGTCACCCACCTGAAGTTAACAATGACTTTCTCGAGATAATCTCCTTGTGTGGCTTGGGAGAGAATGAGGTTTTCGTTGGTGAGATATGAATAGGTGAATCTAGATTCATGAATTGGTATAGTTCATCTACTGATGACATCAGAATGAATTATACAACGCGGGCCAGAGGAGTGCTGCAGTTTTGACGTGACATAGCAGTATTTTTGTTGTTTCCATTCGATGTCAGGAGTTTCAGTTCTATCTTTCAATCATATATCAAACTTTCACTTCGTTAAATTCTGAGGTCGATATATCAGCACTAGTCATACTCATAACTTGTCAGATGACTGCCATATTGCGGATTGTGTGACAATACAAAGAATTAAGAATCTATAGTTTCAACTTGCTCTGATGACGACAGCATACTTGGCTCGTCATTCCATTTGGATTCCAGGACATCGGCTGCGGATGCACATCTTCACTGGCAGCAGGAGGTTGAATAACTTGATGAGGACCTAGAAGTAATTTCAAATTGGGTTGAAAGTAACCAGATTCAATTGAATGTCACAAAAACCCAGGTATCGGTTTTCTCTAAGATAAATGTTTCCGAATCGGATATAATGATGTCAGGATAGACAATTCCGAATTCTGCTTCGATAAGTTTGTTGGGGGTTCAAATAGACATCAATATGGCTTGGCACGATCATGTAGCTGGAATTGCAAAGGCTTCTTCCGAAAAGCTTGGAACTCTGTTCCAAACCAGAAAACGGCACCCACCTGAGCAACTTTTGATGCTTTATAAAGCTCAGATCAGACCTTCTTTGGAGTATTCTTCTTATTAATGGAGCTCTGCCCCCAAACATATCCTATGAAGCTGCTGGATTTCATCCAGAAAAGAGCTATCCTCAAACATTCCTTGCAACCTTGATAGTCTAGAACATCGAAGAAAGGTTGAAAATTTGTCTCTCTTCTATAGATACTTTCACCGGAAGTGTTCAAGTGACTTTGCATATTTGATTCCACCAAGAGCGATACATATGAGGCACTCATCGGTTTGAGGTTCAACTCAATACGCCTCAAACGTTCCTGTTTAAGATCTCTTTCATTTGGAGAACGGCGTTTTTCCAAATGGATGTATTCTCCAGTGATTCAAATCCAATGTGAATCAGTACTTTCTCACTACAGACACCGCTCTGAGAGCGCCTTAAAGATTTTCCTGTACTGCTTGTGTTTTCTCCTTGAGGAAAAAAATTATCTCTTCTCTCAGTGATCTGTACGATATCTTGTTACATTTCTACAAATTGCTTTCTGGCCTATATTGGACAAAAAATATGTATTTTTGTGTATATATATGGGAGTACTGAGTCCCCAACTTAGAAAAATTAGAGAATCTCTATGCCAACTCATGTACCTAATTATCTTCCAAACAGTTTTGGTACTCAGTTGAATAGAAAAAAAATTCATCATCATCAGCATGAAACGAAGTTTCAGAATTACCTAACACACCAAACGAACTTCAATTCCCTTTTCCAAGTTATCCTGAAATGTTTCCTTCTTCGAGATATTGCAATTACATCTAACAATGGACGGTGGTTCTACACCGGCCACTCGCTTGTGAATGGCACTTGTATTATTTCTTTTTCATTTTCTTTTTCCAGTTTTTCACCAGGGCGACGAAGGACGATCTTGGTACATCATTATTCGTGGATCGGTAGATGTTGTCATACACGGAAAAGGCACCGTAAACACCCTCCATGAATCAGACGATTTCGGCAAACTGGCTCTCATAAATGACGCTCCTCGGTGAGTAGTTCTCGATTTCAGTTAACATATTATATACATTAGGGGTAGTATAGCAATTAGCGTTAGTTAGTATACATACTCCGCTGTACAAACAATGACTCGTGTAGTAGATGTAATACGAGCGAAAGCTGACGACATGACCTTCACATTTTATAAGGCTTTTGTTTATATGATCTGACTGTGATTGAGAGTAATTGATAAACAATTCCACGACAATACTGGCTTCGGGGATAAAGAGAAGGTAATATATTATTACATCTTGTCATTAACGGATATATGAGCAGAGATGGTCAAAACGAGAATTCGCTGGTTGTAACGAGAACCTATCCAGCGACAGATGGGTACGCAGGACCTATATAGTATAGAAGTATCATCTCTATGGCCTGGATCGATTATCGCAAGTCATTCGATGAAACATCGCATGAGCTCATCCTACATTTATTCAGATGCCTTGGGGTACCAAACAAAATCGTGAGATGCCTTAAACAACTGATACCACTCTGAAGGATTGGCATCTGGTCATTCTAGAGTCCAAACAGAGGGTCACTTTCAGAAGGAAAGAGTGCAATTTCCTCAGTCGCCTTCTTTTCTGTATCTAACTGCGCTTGAAAATACTCGAAGGAACAACTGTGGCACCCCATTTGTTTCATATGGATGATCTCAAGTTTTATGTATCTGGCAAAAAAGAACTCCATCTCTCCTCGAGGGTGGTGATAGAATTGACGCATGCTATGGTTATTGAATTCGATATGAAAAGAGAACGATGCGAGGACTGAAGCATCTTGTAACACATTGATACCGGAGAGACGTATAATCACCTGATTATACACAACTCCACACACAAGAAGTAACCTCAGTGAAACACTGTCTCCCCGGCAAGTATCAGCATAAACTCCAACATTTCTGGTCATCGAAACTGTCGTCAAAGAACAAAGTTGGTGATACGAATATGCTTATCGTCCCAATCTTGATGTAAAAACCAAAAAAATGATGCGTCTTCATAAAATTTTCCAACCCAAATCGTCCAACACGCGCCCCAATATCAGAGAGGCCGTGAATGGAGTATCTCTATGACATAATGGTACTGGATGGAAAGTGTAAAATCATCGGCAGCTGCGATCACCTTCTCTGCATGGACTGCGACCATGAAGGAGTATTGGAGCTGACCGAGCGGCTTCGGTTTAGTTTTCCACCATGAACAAGGTGAATACAACAATGTCATCAATTCGGAACCCTTTCAGCAAAACGCCCATAGTAAAGCCACAGAGATTGGTTCACTTCTGTGGAAGTATAAGAATGAGCTGATACATGGGGTCTTCTCTAACAACATTCAAAAGCATGTGACCATCACTTTCCTGAACCTATATCCCTTGATATAACGTAAACCCAAGAGTACTTCATAACCATTTACGACATCGTTATAATGTTGCGCTTTGCTCCTGAGGATTAGGCGGTGTTTGCCCCTACCGAACTACTAGCGCTGCTAGTGAGTGATTTTTCGTTCTTCAGGAAAAAGGTTCATTGTAAACGCTTCCGAAGCCAGATTGATACATGCTCAACAGCTTTCTTTCATTTACGTACAGTTTAATTTGTGACTTGCACATGGTTCAGCAGGTTTTCATTGTTTTTTCCTGGGACTTTCTACCTTCCAGAATTTGAAAAAATTCTAATTTCTAATGGAGAATTTCATACAGGTATAGAGAAGGCAAACTTCTAGTTCACAAAATATGGCTGAATATCCCTTAAATTACAAGTTCTTCTCTCCAACAGGTGAATTTTATATCGAAAATGTCAATAACAATCCTGAACTTTTCACAAAAAATAACTGTTTTCAAAATTAATATGGATATTTGTAAATTTCATGAAGTTTGCTTACATATATAGTGCCTTCAGATAACGTTTTGGAAACCACCTCCATCCTTTTTCTCAAGTTCATTAAGAATAATCTGATAATTCCACTGAAAATTGTAAAATGTCTTCGAAAATTCAATGGCAGTTTTTCCCTCACCAAATCGACTTTTTTTTATTTTTCTCAAAAATATAAGACATACGAAGAGGAAAATAGCCATCAAGCATTTCTTGATGTAGATGATGATAACAATATGTTAAAACCATGGTTTGAGATAAAAGAAACACTAATAGGTAACATACCAATTCAAATAAAATACTTTCCTAGTGTTCTTGATGAGACGTGACAAATTAGTTCTGAATTCACTGTCCTGAAGTTTGTCAAAACTCAAAATGTTCGAAGATTTTGATTTACTCGCAAAACTGGACATTAAAGTACACTAAAGTACACAGCACAGCACGGCGATGTCCGTCTCCTGATGGCAGCGGATAGTAGCATCGCCCACTTGTCCAGCTACAACCAGCATACTGAAGGTTTTTTTAATTCGATTTCAAGGGAATTTCAGTTGACATTGAGTGGTGACAGAGACATATCCATCTCTAGCAGTTCTGATGAAGAAGCCGTCATTATAGTGGCCGCATTATTGAATATAGAAGAAAGTAGTCACAAAAAAGAAGGATGTGGTCCATCCTATTAATCAAAAGAGGGCAAATCTGAAAGAGTTTCATCATCTTTTCAACGACCTGAAAGAAGAAAAGGAGAAAATTTTCCAGAATTTCTAAATGACTCCAGGCAAATGTTCAGAACTTCCGGATATTCTAGAGCCTGCCTTAACAAGCAACTCAATTTTTCCTCGTTGATTTTCATAGCCACCGTCATTTCCATTGTTCTGATCCTTTACGTATTTTGATGGAATAGGAAATTTTGTGATCGGCAAACTGTTAATAGAAATAAAAAAATTAAATTAAATATTTACTTTTGTTGATCTATGAAACGTGATAAGTTTTATGTATCTTATCAAAATACGAGAAGGCTACGAGCAAAAACTAGACAAGTGTCTGATGTGGTCTCGATTAATGGGAATAACGTTTTTATCTTGACGGAAAACTGGCTTGACTCATCCAGCGATAATTCGAAACTTTTTCCTGGTAAGTTTAAAATATATAAAACAGATAGAAATTTCACTGAACCAATGTTAGTAAGGGTGGCGGTGTGCTAATTGTTGTACACGAATATATTGTCTCATCACCAGTTAATTTGTCAAATTATCATTTTCTAATGTTTGGCTTCATTGGCATAGTAGTTGTGAAATTATCTTTCTCCGGTAACAGTCTCTTTCTGATATGCGTTTTTTTACCCCCTAAAACAACGATAAATGAAGTTGAAACATTCTTGGAAGCTGTAGAATCGTTTGTCCCGCTGTATGACCATGCAGTTCTGATGTCTGGGTACATATTCAGAAACTGATCGTATTGGCCCGCATTCTACTTTGTTGAACAACATGTCGGAGTTTTTCGGCTTATCGCAAAATAACTTTGTTTTCAATGAGATGCACAGACTTTCAGACCTGCAATCAGTTCTACCTCGTTGAATCCATCAGTAAAAGAGGACGGTCATCATCCTGCTTTGGAAATACCATGCGAGCCGAACTTCAGAACGAACTCGACGAATAAATTTGAATAAGGTTTCAGAGATTCATACAATTTTAAAAAAGATAACTTTCCGCTCATGTATGAACTGATCCTCGCTATCGATTTGACGCTTCTAAATGTGTTTCGCAATGCAGATGACGCCTGTCTTCACTTTTATAAAATATTATACAGTGTATCTTCTCGATAAAGTGTAAAAATAATTATCAAGCCTTATTTGATGGTGCATTGATAAAGAAAATTCGAACTGAAGCAAAATTTTGATGGAAATACAAAAGAGACGGCAGCATTCACGCTTTTCAGGAATTGAAACGTTCTCGGTCAGAAATCAGATGAGCCATTGGAATAGCTTATAAAAAAATTAATTCAGAAAACTGAGAGCGGGATTATTCATAACCCTAATAAGTTGTGGTCATTCATTAACAAGTCGAAATGTACGAATGGAATCGGAGATAAAATGTCACAAGAAGGCAATCTACTCGATAATCCCTCAGATATTCGTGATGGCTTTGTAGATTTTTTCACTGGTTCTTATACAGGGTGTTAATTTAGTATGTACCATAAATTCAACAGACGATTCTTTAGATAATTTTAAGACGAAATGTCCATATAAACATGGGTCCGAAAATCCTTCGTTCTCAAGATACAGGGTGTTAAAATGAAAATTTTAAAAAGTTATTCGTAAATATTTTAAATATCCTTTACCTAATTTTGTTGTAATTTGGCAATGGTATTTATAACATTGAGGAGCTAATTTAGCCCGAACGTGATTCAATTCATCAAGTCCAGTGGCGTCTCGAGCGGGATTTGAACAAATATTTTTGACTTAAAAATGTACGCCACTCACTTTTGTGCAATTTTTATTATTTCATTGAATCGAGCAATTAGAAATACAACTTTTTTGTCTTGAATTTTTTTTGTATCTTGCTTAGTTTTTAAGAAAAAAAAGTCGACGTTCGACCTCACAAGGAATAATATGCGAAATTAAATGTTTCTTTTGGAATATATCATTTTTACAATTTTTCATTACTAATTATGTAACAATAAAAACAAATATCAAATAACATTGAAATCTAAACTAACGAATTGCACTAAATTAAGTGTTGGAAATGGCCTCCTTCGGCTTCAATACAACCGTCTAGCCGCCGCATCATTGAATTTCGCACTCTTCTGAAAATACCTGGCGTATTTTTCATTATATCACATGCATTATTGATTTTATTCCGTAAATCCTCTTCACTTTGAATAAGAGTTTTGTATACCAACGCTTTGAGGTGTCCCCAGATAAAATAATCTGAAGGATTCATTTCGGGCGAACGAGGTGGCCATGGGTGTGGGCCTGCTCTCCAAATCCAGCGATTATGATAATTTTCATCCAAAAATTGCTGTCTCACTACACTGAAGTGTGGTGGAGCACCATCGTGCATGTACCACATACGGAATCTTTCCATGACTGGAAATTCTTCTAAAAGTCCAAGTAAACTAAATTCTAAAAACCTTCGGTATTCTTCTCCATTAAGTCTAGGTGGAAGGGAGTGAGGCCCAATGAGATGGTCACCGACAATTCCAACCCAAATAATAAGAGAAAACTGTTCTTGAAAATTATTTTCTATCAAGGCGTGTGGATTGGTTTCGGCCCAAATGTGATTGTTATGGAAGTTAATACTTGAATTGCGAGGAAAACAAGCTTCATCTGTAAAAAATATTCGATTTAGAAAACCTGGATTTCTTCTTATTTTACCGCATAACCAATTAGAAAAAGCTAGTAATTAATTGAAACGGTTCGAAAAATAACTACTAAACACACTTTTCACAACAATTATAAATTAAAAGCTTATAAAGTTGACAACAACTCTCAAGTTGTTTATTAATCGTTTTCCACAATTATGATTATGGTATTTTCGGAAGAGTGGAAATTTAATGATGCGGCGGCTAGACGGTTGTATTGAAGCCGAAGGAGGCCATTTCCAACACTCAATTCAGTGCAATTCGTTAGTCTAGATGTAAATGTTATTTGATATTTGTTATTATTGTTACATAATTAGTGATGAAAAATTGTAAAAATAATAATTTCCAAAAGAAACATTTAATTGGCCATATTATTCTTTGTGAGGTCCAGGAATATATTAGGTCGACTTTTTTTTCTCAAAAACTGAGCAAGATACAAAAAAAATTCATGAGACAAAAAAGTTGTATTTCTAATTACCTAATCCAAATGAATAATGAAAATCTCACAAAAGTCAGTGTCGGACATTTTTTGTCAAAAATATTCGTTCAAATCCTGCTCGAGACGCCACTGGACTTATAATTCGAATCGCGTACGGGCTAAGCTGGCTCTTTAATGTTATAAATAACATTGCCAAATTACAACAAAATTAGGTAAAGAATGTTTAAGATATTTAGGAATACCTTTTTTTTATTTCAACACCCTCTATCTTGAGAACGAAGGATTTACGGATTCATGTTTATATGAACATTTTATTTCAAAATTACCTAAAGAATCGTCTGTTGAAGTTATGGTACATACTTAATCAGCACCCTGTATAGTGTATCAAGTGACCATGCGAACAGCGGTAGTTATATTTCCAGCCTAGTAATCAAAAACTTCAATATTAAAGATGTTTATCATATCCTAAAAAAATCCAAGCCTAAATTTACTGCTGGACCTAATCATATTCTAGCATTCATCGTTAAAGACTGTGCCTCTGCTCTGGTTGAACCACTAACAACTCTAATAAATATATGCCTGAAAACATCAACTGTACCATCAATATGAAAAATGTCGAATTCCTGTCCAATTTTCAAAAAAGAAAATAAAATAAAAATTACAGACCAATTATATATGCAACTTTTGTGAAGTGTTTGAAATGCTTCTTGAGAAGACAATCTATTGCCATGTCAGCAACATTATTATCCCCAATCAACACGGTTTCAATGAAAGGAAGTTCAACGATCACCAATCTTGTAACAGTCACTCAATGTACTGCAGAGGGTATTGATTGTGAGTCTAAGGCTGATGTCATGTACACTGATTTTCATAAAGCGTCCGACAGACTTAACCATAGTATTATACTCAACTTGGTTTCGAATTATGGATCATCCATTGACCTTATTACTCTCTTCAAATCGTATTTTCACAACCGTCAGCAGTGTGTCCAACTCATTGGCCGCGGAGTACGCGGAGTTAAAATAGACAAATAAGTACAATTATTATCTTTTGTGAGTTTAATCACTGTATAAATTCTATGTACCTCTTTAATAAAAAATTAATACTCGAATACTCATGTAAAATGATGTAAAAGTACATAATATATTCCATAGATACAATATGAAGTAATGCCATTGTTTTTGCAATCCTCAAAAGTAAAAAAAAAATATATTATCATAAAAGGAGATAATTATTCGATAATAGAACCTCACTTAATGGAATTTGTATGAATAATTTGGGTTGAATTGTGTCACTTTGGTTAGTCTTGCTTAGCTTTATAGTTGATATTGATTATAATATTTAATTAAGTTTTTAATTTTTCAAATTCCTAGCCTGAACGCAATTATCTCACAAATCAGATAAATAATAATATGGAAATACTTACTTTAAAATGGTCTTGACATACATGAAGACCTTTGTTGTTATGTGAAATATCATGTTTATTCTTTCTGCATGCATTTAACCATTTTGTTCGACGATTACGATCATTTTCAGGTACTCTTATAAATATTTTATTGTGTGATTTAATGGAAGTATTTGTGCACAAATACACAATGCAATATTTATAATATTGTTTATATTCCATTTCCTTTGAAATTGAAAGTCCTTGTTAGATTTGTAAATTCAACAACACACAAACAAAGCTGAATCAATCAGCTAATAATGCCAATCTATTAAAAAAACAGGACCTCATCACATTTTACACAAAAGCATTTCTCTACTAAATCAGTAGATTCAAACAGTAGTCACAGCCTTAGCCCTATGCGTCAGCCCTAATTGATACAGTATGACGTCATGACAGTTCGCACCTTTAAACGCTTGTTTGAATTGGTTTTTCATCGCGAGAAACTTTTTATATTTTTTATAAACTGATTATTGATATTTCACTGCTCATATTTTGCAGTAGTTAATAATTATCATAGGAGAACACATTTACTATGTAAAAAAATCTGCAAGTTCCCTATTGTTACATATGTTGAATTATTGGGTTCCTAGACGGTCATCTAGGAATACTGTCATCTTTCATCTCAACACTCCGCTAACAAGTGACATGAAAAAATACCCAATGTATACAATGTGCGCTACCTCTAATTCTGTTAGTCCTCTCCTAGATATATTCAACTGCCAGGTTATACAAATATAGATTCACAAATTATATAATGTATGTATACATTTGTAAATACTACTGTTTCTCCCTATTCTCTAATTGGGTTCATCCTATAAAAAGGTGTATGAAATAAATAAATAAGTATATAAATATATTTGTTTATTATCTGAATAACATTTTACGAATATATTTCTATGACACTTCGTGAAATGCGATTGATAAATCAACTAACACGATATCAACATGTTAATTTATCAGCTCAACATATTGATTTCATCATAATTGTACATTTTATTTTTGTGAGAACTTGAATATGATACAGCAAACGAGATCTTAATATTTACTATACATCTTGATTGAAAATTCATCGACGTTTCAGTGAGGCGCTTATTTGTTGGAGTCGAAATAAAGTTGTCAAACTTGGTTGAGAAAACTCTCAGTTCTTTCCATGAACCTAAAGAGAAATTCTCAAGATCTGTCCGGAAAATTGAGTGAATAATTATACTTCTAAATGTGAAATGAGAGGATCTACTTCCACTTCAACGATGAAACGGATGATTAAATTCCTCAGAATAACACATCTCGCTTTTATTTTTCATGAATTTCTAATGCATCTCCGAGTTTTTCCATTCTTCTCTACTTGGCTTGATTATCATCATCCAGGATCAACAAGAAACGATACTACCCAATGGAAGGGACTGTTTTAACGATAGTTTATTTTTGTGAAATTATAATTTAACATTTTCATCTCTACAATCGCTGTCATAGATGGGTATTATGATATGGATTCCATATCATAATCAGAAATTGACGAGAGCATAATGAAAAGTCTTTTCAAAGTGGTGATATACAACATAAGTTTAGTACCTAATAGTACTTCATAGACGTGATGATCCTACCTCATTAGACAATCAATAATAACCCCCAATATCCAAATTTATCTTTTTGTGTAGGTTAATTTGGTTGTTATTATGATTATTGTTTATTTATGAAACTCAAGAAAGTTTGGATTATAACTAGACAAAAGTACAAATTGTAGGCCGGTTTTCATTTAGATTTTGAGTTATTTTCAACATTTCACTATGTGAGATACTATGTGTTTCGAAGTGAAATAAGAATGATATTGATATATGAGGAGTAAGTGAAGTAATCAGTTGAATTAAGCGATAGCTAGTAATTTCAAATATACCTCTTTATTGGAATACAGGGTAGACAACGGTTATTTTGAATTCAGGAGAATATTGACCTGCCTTGTGAATACGAATAATTGAGTGTTCAAGTGATATTGAATTACATCTGATAGTGACTCGTTTGAGATTCATTTTTCACAACCGTTCTATCCTATCACTTTCATCCTTTCCATCTTTTAGTTATGATCTTGTATTATTTACTGACTTTCGGAATAATCTATCCAAGAGCTATCTCAGAAACCTTTCTTAATAATAATAATATTTATTATATTCTAAATAAGTTCTCTCAAAATGTCTGTTGTAACAATATTGTTGTCAAACATTATCTATTATTTGACCGATACTCGAAATTAAAGGAGTTTTTAATAGATTTGGCAAAAAAATTGTAATGCTTGCAGTTTGCCTACGAAGTTCCACATTAAAAAAACGTTCGTCACCCTGTTATCTCATACAAAATTGAACTCATCAGTAGTTGAACAGATACAAGAGAACGATATGAAAAATGAATTAAACCTGACGAAAAAAAAAGGCAAAAATCCTTCAGTTAAAACTCCTCCTCGAATACTAACAACTGGTATATGATATCCATAAATCTCTAGATCATAATAGAAACTGATTCGTATGATATGATGTTTTTGATTTGAATGGAAACGTTATTCTAGATTTCAATGAAATCGAAAACAATACGCGACATATTGGTAAAGGATCAAGTAGAACGGCTATTGTTGACTAATAGGACTTCAGTCACTTACGTACTCTGTTCATATATTCATTGTTATCTCAAACAAATTTTCTATCTAAAATTTCTCGTTATTCATGTAATAAGATTTATTTCATTTGAGAACTGATATTTGGTTTTTATAGCGATGCATTCAGGTGATAATACCTATTTTAAAAATAATCATCCCGAATACAATACCACTCGACCTAAAAGTATCAATTTCCTTAAACTTAAACTTTGTAATTTTTCAGCAATACCCATCGAGCAAACAGCAACGGATAAAACCACTCGTTCTATAGATCCTTGATTTTATTATAGTGCTCTCAAGATACTACTGAATAATAATTTCGTTAAATAATGAAATCTTGAGGTCTTGTCTTACTTCCATGGTTCTCTCAACATCTGGTATTAAAAACATTCTAGGTTAGTAGCATGGTTTTATATTCATGAAAATATAGTGAAACTCTGGGAGCTCAATAACTTTGACAACTTTATTGATTAACAACAAAATATGTCCTATTCAGTCTCCTCTGATCTACGGAACAAAGGAAAACAACTCGTTAGTTTTCAGGGCTGCCAACACCTCCCTTGTTTAATTGGAAATCTTCTAGGTATTTTGGAAGTCTCCTGACACGGCTAGGTCTAGGTTGAGAAATCATCTCTGCTTCCTGTTGAGGATTGGTCTCGTCAATCTCCTGATGGCGTCTTTGATTTAATTCATTTGGAGTAACTTTCGGTTCCATCTTGATATCAAAAAAATTCATCAAAATAGCAAGAGGTAAATGATGATCTTCATTTTCAGCACTGTATCTTTTTTTGATCTGATTGACGTGCATTCTTACTAGTTTATAAGGGTTCTCTAGTAATACTTCGTACATCACTTTTCCAATCTTGCTTGAAATTTTTCCAGGTTTCTAGTCAAACACATTATTGTGATGAATCTTACAATAGATGGTGTCTCCAACTTTTAGTTTGGGATAATGGTCTCCATCTATATTCTGCAAGTCTTGTTTCTGTGACGGTAGTAAAACATCAAAGACGGCTCTAACTTCTCTACCCATAAGTGTTTCCGCTGGCGATTATCTGCTTGGTGTGTAACGATTTGGAGTTGTTCGATATGTTAATGAAAATGTTTGAATTGACTGACCTAAAGCTTGTCCTTCCCTTTTGATTTTTTTCAGAGCTCTCTTGAATTTGTCAACGAATCGTTCAGCCTGTCCGTTCGATTGTGGAAAATATGGTGCTGTTTCGATATGTTCGATATGTTGAATCATCTTGTAGGTAACTGGAAGTGGATCAATAGCTGTATTGAGAACGCGAAGGACTTCAGTTTCAACTTTTACAAAAGATATTACATATTCTTCATCCAGAACTCTGTTGGAGTTGATAAGTCTTGACAAAATATCAGCATGTCCAAAATTTTCGGTTCTTATGTATTCGATTTTGCAATCGTATATTTTTAAAATAAGGGCATTCCGCTGAAGACGATTGGCTGTATAAACAGGTATACCTTTCTTTGAACGAAAAATTGCAAGTAATGGTTTATGATCGCTTTGAAAAGTTACAGGGCGTCCATATAACATGCGATGAAACTTCTTTACTGCAAATACAAGAGCTAGAGCTTCCTTCTCTATTTGACTATACTTCTGCTCAGTTTCGGTCAGTGATCTAGAAGCATGATGAATTGCTTTCATTGAACCATCTTCAAATTTATGGAAAATGCAGGCTCCAATGCCACCTTGACAAGCATATGCGGCAACCACAATGGGTAACTTGGGGTTGAAATGGGTCAGTAAAATGTCTGATTGGAGTATATCCTTGAATTTGTTGAATTATTTCTGACATTCTTGACTCCATTCCCATTTAGCATTTTTCTTGAGTAGCTGATCCATTGGTTTTCGTATTTCATGCATATTTCGTACGAATTTACCAGAATAATTTACTGCTCCAATATATGAATGTAGTGTAGGAATATCATGTGGTGGAGGCATATGAATTACTGCTTCAATGCTCGCTAGATCAGGTTTAATACCATGTTCATTGATGCTATTTCCTAAATATTTAATTTCAGGAAGAAAAAACTTGCATTTCTGGATTTTAAGGTGGAATCCATAATCTTTAATTTTGTGCAAAACATTTATCAGGTTTTGTAGTGTTCATCTACATTTTTTTCTGAAACGATGGTGTCATCAATGTATGCTGCTGTATTTTCTAATCCTGATATCATAGTTTCCATGATTTATTGAAATATTGTGGGAGCAACTTTTATTCCAAACGGAAGTCGATTGTGAGTGAAAAGACCTTTATGAGTATTGATTGTCAGGAATTTTCTTGAATTTTGGTGAACCTTAACTTGAAGAAATGCATCTGATAAGTCTATTACGCTGAATATTTTAGAGTTCCCGAAAAAATGGTCTTCTGGGATTGGAAGTGGAAGCTGATGAGATTGAAGAGAAGCGTTCAATCCTGTGGAATAATCCCCACAAATACGAATATTTCCATCAGAATTTTTCGTGACTACAATAGGTGCTGCCCATTCAGAGTAATTAACTGGAGTGATGATATTTAGCTTCTGGAGTCTATTTAACTCTGCTTCAACTAAATGTA
>WOGP01000541.1:0-23691 GCA_015342065.1 Leptinotarsa undecemlineata | reverse complement strand
AACTCCATGATGAGTTTGTTATGTATACATGAATTGATGACAATTAACCGAACTTGTTTTTTAAAATAAAGGGGATATCTGTCAAAAATAAGCAAAACGTTAACTTTATCCTATTTGTATATATAGTTGGCATATGGATATAAAATTGCCGTAGACACAAGTCTTTCAAGTAACTTTTTGTTAAATTCGATCTAGAAATGCACTTTATCAATAAAAAAAAGTTGAATTTGACAAACACTGAACGTCAGTGGGTCGTAGTTGGCGCATCATTTTAAGTTAAATTTAAAGCACAAACAAGTGCCGAAGTTAAACTTCATTGAAACTTTTCGAAAAAAAAGGTTCCGATATGGTGCGCACTTTAATGGTGACACTGTACATATAAATTGATGTATATGCCGAATTTAGGCATATCATCGGTACATTTAGTCTGAATATGTACTTTGCATGAATTCAAGTATAGAATAAAAACAATTTCGTATCCTACTCTTTGATTTTCTTTTTGAACAAATTAAAATTCATCTAAGTCACATTATGTGGAAGTTTAAAATAATGTAACGCCGAAAGAATTCTGTAATGACATTTCAAGTTTAAATATTGGCTGTCTGAGTTGTCCCGCATTTCTAGTTTCATAATTATGATAATCTGTGTATGGAGAGTAGTATTTTGTTTTTATATATTTCTAACAGTGGGCAGAAAATCAACATACAGAGCAAAGGTATTATTCCCAATTTTCTAACAAGTGGTTGACAATGTGCATCGAATTGAGCTCCAGCTACAATTTTGATGACTTTTTTCTGCATGCGAAAAGCTCTGATGGCGTAAGTAAATTTACCGCAAAGGAGTATCTCATATGGAAGGTTACAGTAAAATAGGTTATGATACGATGTGAGAAGTGTTTTATGGCTGAATGCTTTTTTTAACTGGCGAAGTAGAAACAACTGTGTCTAAAGTTTTTTACAGATATAGTCAATATGTGAATCACATCGAAGCGAATTATCTATTATTGTATATATTAATTTGACTTGGTTGTTATCCTGGTATTAGAAGATTATAAGTATTTCACTGATAGGTTTCAGTTTGTTGGTTTTAAACCAGTATTTTGGTTTGTCTTTGGTAAAAGGTAATATTACATGGTATTTATATAGATTATAGAAAGGGATGGACCCAAGATGGATCCCTGAGGTATTCCATGATGCATAGTCCTTTTATTTGATAAATTACCATTTACGTAAACTGCCTGCTTTCTAGATGAGTGAAAAGACTGGAAGAATTTCAAAGCTGATTCTCTGATACCAATGTTACAACAGTATGGTCTCCTTTTTCCACGTATATAATCTTCTGTTGGATTACTTCAAGTACTGCGTCGGTGGTGGATGTATTTCTGATGGATGATAAGGGTAATTTGTATTTTACCTAACTTTTTTCCTAACTGTTTTTGGCTGAGTACAATGAAATTTACATAATATGTACTATCATTCTCTCATTATTCTAAATGACAAAGTGACGCACGACAGAAACAAAGTAAAATTACCACTTTCACGCATCTGAACGAGAGTAATGACCTTTGGAAATTTAGTCACGTATCCAGATAGCTGCAAAATGAAAAAAAAAACAATTTCAATAGTTCTTCGAACTTTTGATAATCGCGGGTTAATGCATTCCCGTAATAGGTTGCTAAAGGCACGATTTTCAATCAATACGTGACCTTCCTTTGATTGATATAATTAGTTTCCTCTTATGAAAACGTTCCGAGCGGCGTCTTGATAATTTGGCAAGGTTTGGTGATTTTCGGACACCATTAAGGCACGTTTATGGTTTTATTTAAAATTATTGTTATATTAAGGAATACTTCAGGTCGGTTTTGATTGTATTATTTTGTATGGTTCAAAATTCTTATTTTTTTTTCTGAATACAATAAGGTGACTATTTTGTCAGGAAACGCCGACTGAGAACAGACGCGGATGAAGGGATCAGAATCATTAGTTTTACATTCCAGTTGTTTGGCTGTGAATTCGATAAATTCGAGATTCCGATTATGACTATTTCTTCGAGTAATAATTGGGGCATATTCAATTATCAAATAATGACATATCCTTAATATGGAATGGCAGAATATCTCAATAATAATTTTTTTTTAGAAGAGGAATGCGAATGATTCTAATCAGTATAGATGTTTTCACCCACGATTATTTTATCGTGAGTATGACTGCTTAATGCATACAAGAATTACAATAACTCTTGTGAAAAGATAAGTTAAGAAAAATAATTAGCTAGATGTACTGTAGACAAGACAAGATTTATTCCAACTGTACTATCACCAGGTTTGAAACATAATGGATGAATTTTACAAAATGGCAATGTTCCACATCGGTAGTTAGAGAAGGGGTTTCATATTTCGTTATTGTAGGGATATACAAAGGTTCGGATTAACATAGGTAGGAGAGATCATATCCCAAGATAAGGGATTCAAGGAAAATTAAGGAATTAAAAATCTAGAAGCTATATGTGTAGCTTAGAATATATGCGCGAAATACTCGTAGACTTAAATATACGGGTTACTTGATAAAAGATATTCAAGAATATTGAATTTTATGGTGGATTAGAGTGGATTAGAAAAGACCCATACCTTAGAGACCTATCTGGAAAACCTCGATTGGGAATAATGAAAAATTGAATAACTTAAACAATATTAGTTAACAATACATAATATAAAAATAATGCCATAAAACAGTCTGTTTTGTTGTACAAATTTTAGAGCTGACAACTCTAGGCTAAATACTAAAAAATTAGGAGTCACTTAAAAATAATAATAATTCCGATAGTAAGACTAAGGATATTTTGTCCTGTGATGATTTTTGATACGGCGCTTTGTTTAGAAGATATGAAGCGACAATAACAAATTATTACCAAAAATTACATTTAATGTTTCTTACTCTACAAGAATTGTTGAAAATGACTACGCCACCCCTCCCCCCATCAGATGCCCTCAGATGTCAGTATCCAATCTTCTCCTCGTCGACTCTCGAACTCTTTGAAAAACACCAGGATCACTTACGAGACATAGTATTCAAATTAAAGGTGTTATAATTTTAGGAGTGATTAATTTTTGGGAAAGAAAGTTTTTGGCTTTCTACTAATCCATGATACAAAAAAAATGTCGGAATCTTCCATAGCAACTCTATACATGGATGTGTAGATCATGCAAAGAAGTAACTTTCAGACACAAACTGAAAGAAAGTCTTCCTGAAACAGCTACCTTCATATAAACATTGAATTACACGAAAGAAAAAAATTCTTTCGAAACAAATGTTTTCTATATGAACACTGAATTATACAAAAGATACTTTTCTCTACTCAGTTTGTATTTCAAACATTCGTTGTGGAATAAAAATCATTTTCAAAAACAAACACATAAAAACATTATTTCAGCTTAACAAAATCCGATATTTGTTTTTTGTTATTTGCAAGTTATTTGCAAAAACTTCTGGCGGAATTGTAGTGGTGCAAAAATCAAAAATCGATGTTTGTAAAATTGAGATTTCGAAGAAGAAACTTCACGGATATGAAACCTCATTGGGACGTTTTCCAGGACGTGACTTCCAACGATACATTTTGCTCATTAATTGGGAACATTTGCAATGTCTCGCAGATAATTGATTTTTCAAAACAATGTTTTCCAGTGGAGAACGCAAAAAGATATTCGTGCTAAATTTGAGCCAAATAGTTGCGATTTTGGCGAAATGAATAATATTTGAAATTTCCGCCATTTCGAGTTTCAGCAAGCTCATATTTGGCCAAATGTTAATTGAAATTGAATTGAACAAAATAATGTGGAAAAAATCATCCTGAAATATTTTACAAACCCCAAAATTTTAGCAAGGAAAGAACACTAAAATACTTTTTTCTTCGTTATAGCCAAACAGGTTCTCCAAGTTTTAACAATGTTTCTAGTGTTCAAAATGGAAAATTTTACAATATATTATTGATAATTATTTCATCTATCGAATCTCATAGGTTGAATCCTGCTATCAATTATGGTGAAAATTGGTTCCTTTTTGGTTGAGTCGCATGAGCAAGTTCTTCCTGCAACGACTGTCGAGTTTTCTGTATCACTTTACAAATATTCAATTTTGTGAGAGGGAAGAGAGGAATGGCCAATAAATATTCATCTCTCGGAGGAATAAGTCCAGCCCGAAGACATTTGTGTATACTATCAATTGAAGAGTCGTGAAGTAACTTGGCTTGTATTTTATTTTATTGTCGTTTTCATTTCAGGTTTTTTTCGCCTAATATAATTATTATTTTCAGCTATTAATTTTAATTTTCTTTTAGAGATTTAAAGTCATATCAGTATTATATTGGATACTGGAAGTTCCGAACTAACGAAATTCATCGCCTTCACTCTAAAAATATCTTTTTCTGAAAGAGCAACATTTTGTTTGAATTGTATCGGTAATAAACAAATTTACGTTACTGGGCGGTTCAAAATCGCCATAGGCATGATATTGTGGGCTGGAAAAGTGACTTCTCGAATTATCGATAGTTTAACGGCGGAACGATAGATGATGGATAGAATATGATTTTTTTTCTTCATGAATTGTTTCCTTATTCGGTTTCTTATACGTGTAAATTTATTTTAATTGAGTTGGTAGGGTGAAAATAATACTTCTCAATTCACACAACACTAGCATTCAATGCTAACAGCTATTTCGACACACAGTGTCATCTTCTAACCTAGGTATATGATGTCATCTCCTTCAGTACTAAAAGTTGCATCGGCGTTATTCTCTAATGTATCAGACAAAATATGTATTTTTATTTCGGGAATAGGTACCTCAATCAAAAATTTTTCATTCATTAGATTGACACACGAGGCCTTATTGATTGGATAGCATGCATTTTGGATTTTTCTCAATTTCTCATTCAATACCTTTTTGTCAGTGTCTTTATTATTTACCATAACAATTATGTTGTATTCAGTGCGACAAATCTATCAGTCAAGATATTTTCCAAGTTGGGGTGTTACCCTTTGAGAATTATGATTGAAGGGGATCGAAGATTATTTGACATAATGATAATTTCGAAATGAAAATCGACTTGCACAACTTTTTTTTATATGTACATCAACGGTATGGTAGATTACATCCCTTACTTATATAAGATATTGAGTCGCTGTATGATTTAATTTGAAAAAATTAGCTCCATTTTCATTCTGAATACATTTTTCATCAATTGCGTAACAAATTACTTTTCAAGGTATATAATGATACTAATGATGCAATTATCATGTTCGAAATGGTTTGTTCTAACAAAATATATTCAGTGAATAAAGAAAACGAAAATCTAGTTGATGAACATCAATCTGCTAAATTTTAGAAAACATTTTGATGAACTGCAAATAATGTGTATATAAGCATATCTAAATCAGAATGATGATGATTTTTTAAGAGTAAAACACTTGACTTTCATTTCAATGTCTCGTTCTTTTTCTGGAGAATTTCCATTTTTTGTCCTCCTAGAGTTTTTTTAACTCAAAGATTTTCTTATTAAATTTATTTATTTCACTTTCATTGTTTTCATTACAATACGAACCATTTTCCTAACGTGAATATCACGAAAACATTTTCAGAAGACTTTTCAGAAATAGCAAAAAAAAAAATCGAATGAAATAACTCCACAAATGATCACTTTTCCATTTATTTTCAGATATGTTTGTAGCTATAGTGATAGTCCTGCTACGGTGCATCATCACACGAGGAAATGTCATTTATAGCCATGAAACAAGTGGTAAGTCCAACGACAACAAGCCAATTAGTAGCTTACTCAACTTCTCAATTAACAATTTCAATGAGTCCCATTGTTTTCAGAGAGATACTTGATTAGTCAATACAAATAACCTTAGACATTCTCTTCTTTAATTTTTCCTTGAAAATTAATATTTATTAATGCAATATGGACCAAAACTGTTCCTTCAATCAAATTGAAGAAAATTAAAAACTTCTTGTCCTAGAGAGATTAGAAAAATTCTTTGAAAGAAATGCAGAACGGATTCCTGCTCTTTACTTGTTTGGGATTTGTTTGTCAGACAAGGTATTTGAAATACTTTCTTTCAATCTATATTATATTTACAAAAAAATTTACAATTTTTTTTAATATCGAATTAGAAGTTGAAACAATTCTGAGAGAATGATTTGTTGAATTTCCATGATTACATGTTACGTATCAAATATGAAATGCGATCGATAGCTAAATTTGAAATACAAATTTCAGCCCTAATGTCAATAGGCTTGTAACACAAGCATGACAATGAATTTTCAATGAAATATGCGGTCATGAGGGTACTTGGAAATTGTCAACAACATTCTGGTATTCGACGAAATTGGACTGTTTGAGTTTGACGAGCTATAATAACTATATTTCTAGCATTCGTAACAATTCCAAATAGTGAAGTGTGGAAAAAGAGTTAGACTGAAACTGAAAGCAATGGATTGCTTATTATTCGTATAGTTTTTAGTCTTATCGTCATTTGAAAGTTTGAAAATTATGAAGGTATAAACCATTATATTTGTGGGAAAGAAAAGTCTTGATTTGGTCGAAATTTACAAAAACGGTATGGTGAACATGAAAGGTTTTACATACTAGGTAAAAATAACTCGACGTTATCAAACCATTCTTTGGCATGCAACCACAAGTTCCCGAATCTAAACGATACGGATATTTTGCACTATGCAAGGAAGGGTTGCAAACTCAATTGGAATCCTTGGAACTTGACAAGCATAAACATTGCGAGGGCAACCTGTTAAATGATCAAATTGATTTAGTTTACTCACCGGTTTTCAAATTAGCATATCCACATTGTCACTAGTAAACAAAATTCAGGTACTCAATCAAGCTAAGTACCTCTATTATCACCTGCAGTTGTGTTATATCAGAGCTAATGTAATCAATCATTTTTAGTGTAATGTGTAAATTTCAAAAATTCCCTTATAGGACAAAACTGCAGTAACGTTGGTTACAAATAAAAGTGGTTAAAAACATAGAGAATTTCAAATCTATTTTCTTCATTATGATTTCCTACCACGAAGTTAACGGCTGTATCCATCAATTTTTTGTTTTTTTTTACTATTTCATCATCATACAGAAAATGTTGATAACTTCCGGAAAAAGAAAAAAAGCAATTAGATTAGAAATAAACTTTTTGGAAGATGTGTAGATCATGCATAGAGGTTACTTCTAGATACGAACTGGAAGAAAAAGCTATCCCGAAACAATTATCATCACATGAATTAGGTACACTAACATTTTCGAAACAACTTTGAAACAATATTGAATTATACGAAAATGAATTTTTCCCATTCAGTTTGTACTCGAAACATTTGTTATGGAATTGAATCTGATATCATTCATAGAATTGTCACACAATATAGTTACGATATGAAATTTCACTCACATTGAAGACTATCATCCTCAAAAGGAGGGCTTTTTTCCAGTTTGTATCTGAAAGTAACTTCCATGATTAATGTGAAGTTACCCACAACTTTTTATCCACAGTTTATGGCGAGGGACAATCGAATAGGGTTTAGAATGAGATTTGCGAACAGTGTTGCAAGATTGCAAATATTAATAATTTTACCTGTGTTTCCATGTCATCATTTTAAAAACACGATATTTTATTGAAACATGTCAAATAAATGAGTCAGCATTCTACATAAACTTATTATATCGACCAACTGTCCTTATACTAGCATTAATACCGAAAAAAATATAAAATAAGAGTATAATATTATTCAGGAAAAATTCATTTATACCGAAATAGGTAGCGTATGAAAACTGGAAAATTGATTTCTCGGTAAAAATTTTATGACTTGTAAAAAGTACATATGTTATTTGAAATATCCTGCATTGAACAATACCGAATGCCCAGTATAGACTCATCTACAAAATATCAAATTTCTCACTCATCAAAAATTAATAGTTGATGAAAATTTCAAAATATATTCTTCGAAAGCATATCTATCGACGTGTCCAAACACATTTGCAAACCATACGTTTTTTCGGAGCGAAAAAAAATAGTTCCGTATATTCGGAACAGATCTACTCAAACAAGTCAAATTTCTTACTTATCAGAAATAGTTTGTTGATGAAAATTTCAGAATATATTCTTCAAAAGTATATCTATAGATATACAAAAAGATATACAAAAGATGTTCAAACAAATTTGCGTACCATACGTTCCTTCGGTGCGAAAAAAAGTTAGTTCCATATATTCGGAACTGATTTATACTGAAAAGTAAAATTTCTCACTTATCAGAAATAGTTTGTCGATAGAAGAATATATTCTAACATTTTCATTAACAAAATATTTTTGGTAAGTGATAAATTTGACTTTTTTGAGTAATTCAGTTCCGAATATATGGAACTATTTTTTGCACCGAAGGAACAAATGATATGCAAATTAGTTTGCGCATGTCGAAGACATGCTTGAAGAATATATTTTGAAAATTTCATCGACAAACTATTTTTGATCTGTTTGGGCAGGTCGATAGATATACTTTCGAAGGATATATTCTGGAATTTTCATCGACAAACTATTTTTGATACGTGAGAAAATTGACTTTATTGAGTAATTTAGTTCCGAATATACGGAACTATTTTTTTTCGCACCGAAGGGACGTATCGTACGTAAATCTGTTTGGGCACGTTGATAGATATACTTTCGAAA
Organism: Leptinotarsa undecemlineata; assembly: GCA_015342065.1. Lineage (NCBI taxonomy): Eukaryota > Metazoa > Arthropoda > Insecta > Coleoptera > Chrysomelidae > Leptinotarsa > Leptinotarsa undecemlineata. Next base: position 14,969 of record WOGP01000541.1, on the reverse strand, counting down.
AATATATTCTGAAATTTTCTTCAACAAACTATTTTTGATAAGTGTGAAATTTGACTTTTTTGAATAATTCAGTTTCGAATATACGGAACAATTTTTTTTGAACCGAAGGAACGTATGGTACGCAAATCTGTTTGGGCACGTCGATAGATATACTTTCGAAGAATATATTCTGAAATTTTCATCAACAAAATACTTTTGATAAGTGAGAAATTTGTGTGTATCTTGTGGATGAGTCTTCCCTGGGCATTCAATTTTGTTCAGTGCAGGACATTTCAAATGACATACTTCTAACAATTCATAAAATTTTTACCGAGAAACCAATTTTCCAGTTCCCATACGCTACCTGTTTCGATACAAAATAATTTTTCCTGAATAATATTATACTCTTATTTTACATTTTTTTGGTATTAATGTTTGTATAGTCGGCTGATATAATGAGTTTATGTAGAATTCTGACTCATTTATTCGACATGTTTCAATGATATATCGTGTTTTTAAAATGATAACATCGAAATACTTAATATTTGCAATTAGGCAACACTGTTCGCAAATCTCATTCCAAACCCTGTTCCCTCATCATAAACTGTGGATGAAAAGTTGTGGGTAACTTCACACTAATACTTCCATGCACAACTCACACATCTTTGTGAATAGTTTTTGAACTGAATTGCTTTCTTCCTTTCTTCGGATGTTTGCCACATTTTTCTATTCAGGCAGAAAACTGTAGAAAACTAGTAAGCCAAGATACTTTCTTTCCCAACAACTAATCTCTCCTAAAAACACAAGGTCTGTTCAACAAATAAGGCGAATTTTCAAAATTCCTGGGCTACCATTAGCGATTATTTTATTTTTCAACTTGGTACACTTGTCGCGAAAATATGATACAATTTCATCTGTTTAGCATGTTTAGTTTGTTGTTGAGAGGCAAAGAAGTGTTTTGCGTGTTTGGCGATTTTATGCTACCAAGAAAATGGATTAAATCATTTGCATCAAAAATACTTGAAATGTTGACAGTGGCATTTGGTAATTATACTCTGAATCAAAAAAATGTTTACAATTGGTACAGAATGTCCAGAAGATGGATATGACGATGCTTGCCCTGGACGTCCCAGCAAATCTACAAAATGTTGGAAAAGTGAAGAAAATTGCTATGGTCTAATCACTATTAGAGAAGATGTTGAGTATGTTGACATATCGTTTGGCTCATGCCATGCAATTTTTGTGTAAATTGTGGGCATGAAGTGTGTGGTAGCGAAGTTCGTTCCAAAATAGCTTTATTTTCACCAAAAAATCCTTCGCATGAGCATCGCTCAGGAATTGTTGAATGATGTCAACAGCGATATAGATTTGCTTGAAAGCTTCATATCTTGTGACGAACCATGGGTATATGGTTATGACATCGAAACCAAACTACTTGGCTCTCCTGTGCTCTCCCCAATGGAAGAGCCCAGGAGAGCCAAGATGCAAAATAACACGTCAAACTTCGATCAAATGTCAAGGTTTCGCTCACTGCGTTTTTCGACTTCCGTGGCATGATGCGTCAAGAGTTCTTGCCACGTAATCGTACGGTCAATAATGTTAGCTTAGGTTAGGTCCAAAGTTAATGGGTCTATTCGACCCTCCACCGTAACCCGCAAGGGTTTCATAGTGGCTCGCACCTATTCACACTCGATCAAATAAACCCAGCTTCTTAACGAAGCCGATTAGTTTGTGAGGTGAGTGATCACTTAGGTCGGATGGTAAGAGTACGACTCTGCCGAACTCCAAAAGCCTGATTCGGTTCCCAGCAGGGCAGGCACAAAGTATATGCTCTGCTGTGTCATCGTTAATGAGGTACTCGGATAGTCAAGGAGCAAGAGTCAAATTGCAAGATTTCCACCTTGATACCCACGACAACCTTCCCATATGAGGGTTTTTGCACACCAGCTACACCTGACGATGCCTTAGATTTAACCATGCAGGGCTTTTTCGCCTCTGGTTTTGGTGAATCATCACTTGAACTCAAATGTTTGCTTACCTGCTCATGGGGGGTTTGTTCCACCACCAGTTGGAGAGGAGAGAGATAAGACTCAGCGACAGAAAGAATTTTGAAGTTTACTCTGTCCCTAAAAATGACACGAGTAGCTAGGGAAAGAAGGTCAATTACGGCAGAACCGCGCATTACTATAACAAGGCTATGCTACGACGAGAAGGCGCCTGGTATCTCGAAGGTTCCGTAGATACAGCTGATAAGCTCAGTGTCATTCATGCTCTCGGAACGGTATACACACATCTTATGATTAAGCCATTGTTGGGAAGCCATTTAGTTAGGGAATAACATAACCACAAGTGATTCAGTCATTTCCGTATCCAGCGGGGCTACGTGGAAGCAGGCATCCGATGGCCGGTTTGCTCAACCCCCCCATCCCAAGCCAATGCACTCGCCAAAAACAGCATGCACAGTGGTTCAGGCAGTGAAAAATGAACAATGACAGCCAACCCGTTCGGTCAATAAGGAGTATTATGCCGCTTGCGACAAGCAATACCGGTATTGTGGACAAACAATTCATGGCTTCTCTATTACGATAATGCACTTGCTCAGTCGTCTTTGCTCGTTCGTAATTTTTGACCAAATACCACTATAATCATGTCTCAGCCACCGTATTTGGCCTCAGCCACTAGATTTGGCCAACAGCGACTTTTTTCAGTTATCAAGATTAAAGAGATCCAAGAAAGGGCGAGGTTTTGCGACTATTGAGGAGATGCCAATGACATACCAAAAATAGCATATAAGAACTGCTTCAAAGATTGAGAAAAACGCTGGCACAAGTGTATCAAATCTGAGAGGAACAACTTGAAAGGGAACAAAATAGAAATTGATGAATAAACAAAAATTTTTTGGAAAAAATTAAAATTCACCTTATTTTCTGAATCGACCTCGTATCCCCTCTCTTAATTCAAGCGGTATTTTCAAAAGTTTCGAATGATAATAACACCAGGCTCTCAAAAAAACTATTGGTATACGATTATTTTTACTATAAACATTAACGATATAACCCTTTGTGTCATTATTTCTATAAAGGTAATTATATCCAAAGAAGCCATTGCATATTGCAATACAGCATAATTCTTCATAATTGAAAGTAACATTTGAGTAATTGAATCACCAATTTTTCAATAAAACTCTCACACACTCATTCTTGATAAACTAGCTTAGGTTTTATCAAATATGACAATGAATCAATCCTTGAAATCAGAGTTATCACTTGCAGTCAACTACATACATTGTATAGTGACGTTATCAGTTACGTATTACTAACGTAGAGATATAGTTGACAAAAAATACAAGTAAATGGGTTGAGGCATTGAAAAGGCAATATGTTTACGCAGGGCCGAACTTAGACGACAGCAGGTGGGGCTACTGCACCGAGGCCTCCATAGTAGGGGGGCCCTCACAATACATTTTTTTGAATTTTTAGTAAGACATAATAATATTGTTATGGAAATATCAGAAATCCCTGATTGCAAGTTCATTTACTTTCAATTTTTGATTTGATCAAGCATTTCAGTGGCAATATTTTTTTCTAATGTGTAATTTGCAATTCGTACCCATGAGTTAAAGAGAAATGAAGTAAGTAAGAAAAATCCGAAAAGTAATGAATAGTTAAGGGCATCCATTCCTTCGTTGTCACAGGACCTCCAGACTTCCAAATTCGGTCCTACGTATAGGCAAGTTTAGGTAGTAATGGTATAGTACATAAATTATAGATATTTCAAAGAAGTTTTGCAATGATACAAAAATCAAACAAAAAATACGTAAATTTTGGCCAAAATTTGTTCGACAAATTGGAATTTTGAAACTATCATTTTTTCCTGTTTCTTCTGTCATTAAAAGATAGAACATTCAGTTCAATAATTTTAGAGACAGCAATTCACAAATCTTCGAAGACATGGCACATCCACTTGCAGTCTTCTTTGAGCTAAAGTATTTATTTCCAAAATATTCAGAATTTACAAATAGTTTTGAATTTTCCCTTTGGTTTTCGATTGAAACAATCCAGAATACGACAGGAATTTATTTTGAATACCCTCTAAATTATTAAAAGCTCAGAATTCAATGGAATCCTAGTGGAATCCCGGTCGATGACTTTAGATCTTACTAGATCATAGTATATGATCTTTACACGAAGTCTTCAGCACCCTAACATTCTAGAAGCTCTTGACAAAGTTTTTGTAATGTTATAATTGAAAGAAAATTTTTGTCAATTATAATTCTCAAATCATTGATGAAGGAGTACTATTGATTCTATGAGTGGAATCAATGTTATAACTTTAACGACGATATATCTATTGAAGCTAGGTCCAAACGAAGTGGTAATCAAAAAAAAACATTCAGCTCATACAAACAGAAATTGTATATATTTAATTCAACAATAGCTCAAGGACACGGCAATTGAAAATGCATTTTATGTGTTAGTGATGAAAAGATATTTCATGTAATTAAAAGAACACCAGTATTCTTTCACTATTAGAACAAAAATAGCAATTTTATAATTTTTTGCTCGTTTTTTCAAACACACATAAAATATTGAGAAACTGTTACCATAGATACTGATGAAAACATTGAGAAACGTAGATTAGTTGAGTGTCATGGTAAACGATCAGTCGGAGAATATTATTATATCACATGAAATAAAATTGAATGGTTTGACCAAATGTTTTTTGAAAAAGTGGTATCTCAGTTTTGGTGTAACGGAACATTATTTATGCAGAACTCACTCCATCTATAGATACTGAATATAACCAATTCTATTGATGAAATTATGTAGGTTTATATTTAGAACATCTTGAATATGAATATAAAGATTTATTTTAAACCGAGAAATGTCAATTTTTCCAGACAATTTGTTCTGTTCTGAATTTAGTGTTTCTGTACATACTTTACAGATTATTTTTGACGATATGATTGAGCGAAATATTTTTATATATTTCAGAAACCGACAAAAACGTCACAGAATTCCATGTGGAATATGTTCTATTGGACGACACTCAAGTTTGTAAAAGATCATGTGTTAAAGGTGCTTCCCCAATGATATGCAGGTATCATTTCGAAGTAGAGTGGTACCATTCTCTCAGTAAAGCATGTTACAACTGCCCTTTCAACATAACTGACTGCTTTCGACCCCATTGTATACCTGGTGATGGAACACGAAGAGGGGTGGTGACCGTCAATAGAAAACTGCCAGGACCTGCTATTGAAGTGAGAATATTTTTACATTTTTAGACTGTTGCCAAAACAGATCTCGTAGAACGAAGTCGAATAAATCTCCAATAAACTACCTCCTTTTTGAGAACAGTGGTCTGCACTCTTCTTTCAGCAAGATCACCCGTGCCTTCATTATGGTGTTTTTTGCTGCTGGTGTTTTTGTCCTGATTCTGATGATGATGTATTTCGGGCTAATTTTTCTTCTTAGGCACTCCTGGTTCAACCATAAATTCTGCAATGCTTGATGGTACTTCATTATCAGTTTATCAGTTTAAAGTAGTATGTGGCTGGTCTAGCTGTCCTTGCTTTTTTCAATGAATTGATGGATGTAGCCGTTACTACTGAGTAGAAGATCATTATGAAAATTAAGAAATACAACTTCCTTTGTTTTTATATCACAATATAATACAATAAAGAAGTTTGGAAGTGTCCTTATAGGACGAAACTGCAGTAACATTTGTTATAACAAGTGGTATAAAAGCATAGGAAGTTTTATTTCTCAATTTTTATGATGATCTTCCACCACGTAGTAATGGCTACATCTAACAATCTATTGAAAAAAGCAAGTACAGTTCAGATTCTCCATTTTTTCAAGCAACTAGTTTTGACGAAATGGCTAATGAGCATCACAGTTAGTTTTGATTGATATGGCTGGTCAAAAATCCAATCGAAAGTTTATTAAATTGAATCAGTTCAAGAAGAGCAGTAGATTGGCTTATTATTTTTTATACATCTCAGTAATCTATATCACAGTTCTCGAAAACCGTCATATCTTTTTGAAAAACATTCAATCTGAGCTCTATGGCAGAACACCATCTCCATTTTCCTGCATAGTACCACACTCCACCACAGTTGAAATCATCTTCCCTATAAAACAATATGTAACAAGATCGCTGACAACTTGAAAACGCAAAACGATATAGGTTTCAAAATATAAATGAAAATCCATACTCACTGAAACCTTTCAAACTCAAATTTCAATCTTATCTCTTACATTTAAAGTTTTCTTTCACAATCAACTCTGCACAACTTTGTTTTTGTTCTCGTTATACCAATAATAATTAAATCATGATGATTCCTCTCAGACAAAACGACTCGCTGCTAATTACTATCAATTATTTTCTTAATATAATGTGGGGGTTTTAAAATTTTTGTATGTGTATTTTCTTTCTCTGGGTTGAGTCCTAGAGATAAAAACAACGTTCTACTATCTGATTCTCCATCGAAGACATGCGAATTTCATCTTTTGAAATAACTGTATTTAATGCTAGATGTTTGTTTAATGAAATAAATAATAATTAATATTTTCACGGGTTGATAAAAAATGTGAAAATATTACACAATTTTTCTTTCCTGGTCGATTTATCAATCAATTATTTTTCTCAGCGATTCGAGTTTTATCTCAATCGTCGCAAATCGCCCTCCTTTCATGGGCCCCTTCAATCTTGAGAACTTGAAAAAGTCGCAGGGAAGCCAAATTTGGTGAATACGGAGGTTCAGACATGATTACGGTGTTGTTTTTAGAAAAAGCAATGACCAGTAAGTTGGTGCTTTATCCTGATACAAAATCCATGAGTTGTTTTTTCACAATATCAGACTTTTTCTTTGCATTGCTTCTCGCAAGTGGCGCATAACCTTGACACTCAATCGAACCTGGCGTGCATTTTTTGGTCTTGGCTCACTTGGGCTATTCCATTGCGACGATTGGGCTTTGGTTGCGATGTCATAACCATATACTCATGATTTCTCACCAATTATGACTCTTTCAAGCAAATCTAGATCGCCGCTGACGTCATTCAACAATTCGTAAACGATTGTCATGCGACGATCAAAATTCAACAATTTTGTAACAAAATTCGTTGTGACATGATTCATTCCTAATATGCTGCATGGCATGCCTACATCCTCAACAACTTCTCTAATAGTGCTTCGACTATTAATCATAACAATTTTCTTCACTTACTCAACATTTTCATCAATTGTTAATGTGCTGGGGCGTCCAGGGCGAGTGCCGCCATTTACATCTTCCCGACCTTCTGTAAAAAGCGTGTACCATTTTCAAGCAATTTTCTGACTCAGAACACAATCACCGTATGCCACTGTCAATATTTCAAGGGCACAGGCATTCATGTACGTGAATATATACTGATTTGAACAAGTTCTTCATCCTTTTATGTATTATATTCTTAAGAACTTGTTCTGTATTGTCCATATACGAACGGTATCTCTGTTGCATTATCTACAGCTGAGGACTTCGTTATATACCCCTATTTTGTTCAGGTATCTTCCAAAAAGGTCAGTGTCTACTTTGAAATATAAATAAATAATTTGTTTGGATTTCGACGGGAATAAAAATGAAATGGCAATTTCTGTATGTCAAATTGAAGAAAACCCTAATTCAACTCATATCACTGAATACCTGACCTGCCATCATTCCAGGAACCGATATATTGAAGGATTATCAATATAATTACCAATCATTTCGAAACAAAGAAAATAAACGGCAATTTCATACGTTGTATACTTAGTACAGTTTCAACCGTTTGAACTCTTGAAAATTGTTTTTTGTTTATTGGATGTAAAGCTATGGTTACTGCGAGAATCTAAATACTACCATTAATTTTATCTTAACATACCTCAGATCACTCAGAAGACAGAATACATTTACTGTAAAAATACTTCATTACTTTCCTTTAAAAAATGTACAGTGTACACCGAAAATGAATCAGATCGAATATCTTCAATACAAATTTGTTGGCAAAACAAAAACAAGTCGATATTTAATTCAAGAGGTACATTTTTCATCATAACCTCATCTACCATATTTCCTCTCCCGCCCCCTTGGTGATCAAATGCTTCAAATTTGAACAGGGATAGTACTGAATGTGATACATCATTGAAAAGAATAACTGGATATTGTTCACTTCCCAATTTTTCATTTTAACGCCCTTTTGCGAGAAAATTAGTGTCATCAAGTTAGCTGCGGAAATGCTCCAAAATGTCAGAAAACGTTTCGTACACGTGCATAATAGTTCGTGCATCTACTATGAACTAATGTAGTTTGGAAATATTGAAATAATGCATCCATTTTTTCATTGCGTTCAATTTGTTAATTTTTTTTTCATCTTTTTATGACTTGTTCATATTATCTTTCAAAGTATCATAAGTTAAAATACGGACGATGTATTACACTTAATACCTATTCTATTCATCAAAGGTCGGGGAAAAAGTTGAAACAGTTGAAGTTATGAGAGGAAAATGTTTCCCTTGAATCAAAAATCGATATGTGTTTGCACTTCTCTCTCAACAAATGTGAATTGATGATATTTGATCTGTTTCGTTTCTGGTACGGCACACTCTGTTCATCAACCGGTCGATTGACTATAGTATTTGACGATAAGAAATATTTTCAAGGTCTGTCAACATGATATTGTAGTAGTTGATGTCCAGAACAAAATGGGAAGCGAAGCTACAACCATGCACTGGCATGGACAACACCAAAGAGAAACACCTTACATGGATGGAGTCCCATACGTAACACAATGTCCAATACTACCTCGTAATACATTCAGGTACACCTTCAAGGCTGAACAAGCTGGAACACACTTTTGGCACTCGCATATAGGTAAGTAGCGTGTTTCAAGGGTTTTCTGACGTCAAATCAACATTTATTATCAGATGATGAACTAACCTTATATAAGACGAAGGCAAGACACTCATTAACCTTCATATTTGTATTATTTCCTGGACCCGGATGGACCCTGGCGAATAGAAATGATAGAATATCAAGTCAGAGATATAGATACAAAATATAAATGAAACTTTGTCATCATCTTTTATGTTTGTAATCCGTTTAAATAACAACAACAAGGCCAATATTTGGTCCTTGTTGTGTACCTTATATTGTCAAAAGTGTCACTTCAATAGCTGAGTCAGTTTAAACAAGACCTTCTGGAGTAGTTATTATACATTATTGTCAAATTGCATTACCTCTTCTTCATTTTGTCTTACGATGCATCACATGGTAATTATTAAGTTTGTATGAGTTAACAATTCATATAATCTCTGAGTTTGATATTCAAGAGAGTTATTTCATTATGGATATATGAACTATTATCGGGGTATAAGGGTAACGTCAGTAATTTACCTCAAAACTTCAATAAATATGTTGAAGCCTTCAAATTGAAGTGAAACTGAAAATAATGGATTTTTTTAGCATTCCTCATATTTTATAAAGTCGTTCATAGAAACAGAAGATGCAAATGAAGTTTTGAATATTGTTTTTTAAGTCTTCAAGGCATGATCATGAAATACAGAGTAATACTCTCAAAGAGCATCGTAATATGGCGTCATAAAAAGTATAAATAAAATCAAAAGAATTGAAATAATTAAAAAAACATCCAATGCGATGAAAGGAACAAAAAGGCTGAGTTAAAATATTGGCGTTCAAAAATGAGAAAAATATTTAGTCTTGATTTTGAAAGCAGATTTTACTAAAATTACTATTGCATTGGTGATAATGATAAGTTATTTCAGGAATGCAGCGAGCAGATGGTGCTTATGGGCCTCTGATAGTTCATATTCCCGAAGAAGAAGATCCACATTCTCAGTTTTATGATTATGACTTATCTGACCATACCATGACAATAATAGATTGGGATAAACAGATTGGTATCGAAACATTCCTATCGCATCATCATAATATTGGCGATAACAAACCACCCACATTACTCATAAATGGATACGGTAGATTTAGGCAATTCACTGCAGAAAATAGAACAATTTACACGCCAACTGCCAGGTTTTCTGTAGAACAGGTGAGTTTATTTCATTTATATTATAATTTACAAAAACAACTGGGATTTTGTCAGTTTGTAAATCAATGGAGACAAAAGCTTCTTCAACCTTATGAATCAACTTGTGAATAACGATTCTGACTCAGTTGTACCTTCCAATGACGTTTTTGTCGAATTAAGGAAGAGATTATTTGACTTTCATGATGAACGTAAACACATCCAATGACTGAAAATGATTCTGTTGTACCTTTCAATGATCTTGTTATCGAATCAAAGAAAAGAGAAGTTGACTTTTACGATGAACTTGAACACATCCAATGGTGATAAAAATATCTGGAAATTTTGTGATTCTTTAAGTTTCATCATTATAGATGGCAATATAGATGAATTGAAAATTTTTGATTAATCTTCTTAAATATGTCATGACAGTGATTTAAGTCAACGGGAAATATATAGAAAATATTAAAAGTTCGGAAATGAAGATAAAATAAATTTCATAAAAACATGTTTTTTTTCTAATTTATCTTGCAAATAAAATTAATTTTTGACGAGATATCCTCTCAGGAACGATTTGAACTCATTCAAATCTTTCAGTTATATCATTCATGTAGACGACAAACAACAATCAGGGCTGAATATTAATTAATTTGAATATTATTACAACTTCTACTCGAATCATCTACAAACTGCAAGACCTTTTTCATTTTATTGAAATAAATAAAATTACTTTTGTCTAATTTCTACTAGTTAATTTTTTTTTATATGACCGGTTACGGGTTTAACCTCATTATCAAGTATAGTTTTATACTTGATATAAAACTATACTTGATAATGGGGTTGAATCCGAAATCGGTCATATAACTGAAATTAACTAGTGGTAATTAGACGAAACTGTTTTATTTATTTCATTAAAGTGATCTTGAATTACCACAAAATAAACAAGTCATCAATTACACATATAAGACCTTTTTTCTCTGCTTTCAAAACCTCGTCCATATCGCCGAGTTTATTTCGTTGAATATTATTATGATTGTTCTCAAGATTGACATGAATGATACATGAAACATATTATAAAACATTTTTCATCATCTACATCATCGTTTTAACTTTCCATAGTATTACACGGAAAAGACAATGCTGGGTATTCGAATGGTAAGTTGAAACATGTTGTTGCATTCGCTATATTTCCACCATCGATTCATTCATTGATAACAATAATATGGACTATATCAACTTAAATGTTTTCATCCGCACCTAGTCTACTCTGAACTTTCTGTGGAACTTGCAATCCACATAGCCAACATATAAGAGATATATTTGTGCTCCACTTGAGTTTGAAAGTATTATCAAAAATGAAACGGAATGTATCAGATACTTTTTGAATGAGTTCCCCAATCTGATTGACTTCTTTTTAGGGCTACCGATACCGATTCAGAGTGATAAATGCTGGATTCTTGAATTGCCCTATTGAAATGTCTATTGACAATCACACCATCAAAGTTATCAGTACAGACGGATCTGATGTAGTTCCAGTAGAAGGTAAGACACGTACATAAATATAATTACTACATATATTCATTAGTCACTTAGAATCATTTTATTCAACAATAAGTAATGTATTTATATTTCTGAGTGTAGTGAAAAATTAATGGAATTATTCCAAAACCAAGCCTTTTATTGAAGTTAATTCCTTATATTTGGAGCAATGAAAATTTATTACTTTCATTTCCACGGTAATGAAATAATCTTAGAAAGTACATATTGCATGTAAATTATGAAGAAAATAACAAGATTACCCGTAAACGCTCTGCCATGTCAAATATTATAAATATCTCAAGTAATAAAATGTAATTGAAGTATTATTTTTTACTGAATCCAATTTATATTTCACCAGGGTGTTTTATGGTGTATTTTCCTCCACGTTGTCGTGTTGCAATGAGTATGAAATGAAATATTTAAAACAAATTTACTGCAAAATATTTTTGTGAATGACAATTTTGAAATACTTGTTTATTCAGAATCCTTCAAATCATGAGAGGGCTGGAAACACTTGTTTTGTGAAATATTAACAAAAATATGCCATAATGATTGGATCACTCAAATAGTTTATATCTATAAATATTCCCAGATAAAGCAAAATTGGTTTTGGCCTTTCACTTAGTATATCATTTTTGTTGGTTGTAAGTGTGTATGTGAGTCGAGTAGTTTCTTAAGTTGGTTAACAGGAATGAAAGGATAACTGATAAATTAGTGAATAAATAGAGAAAAATTAATGAGTCACTGAAGTATCATTTCATTATCAGGTTCATCTTATTTTTGAAACCATAATAAAGCAATGAATAAAATATCAACATTTTTAAAGGCATGGCATTTGAAAATGCCATGCCTGCATGTGTTTTCTATTTAATGCCGCAACCCGCAAGGGTTTATTGTGGCTCACACCTATTCACACTCGGCCAAACAAACCCAGCTTCTTAACGAAGCCGAATAGTTTATATGGTGAGTGGTCCTGATTCGGTCCCCAGCGGGGCAGGCACAAAGTATATGCTCTGTTAATGAGGTAGTCGGATAGTCAAGTTGCAAGATTCCCACATTGATACCCATGACAACCTTCCCATATGAGGGTTTTTGCACGTCAGCTACACCTGACGTGATATGTGATGGGAGCTGAATATTTTAGGTAAAACAATTCCTGAAGTTTATGTTGTAGATATATTGGCAAGGCATAATCAGGCTGCAAATCGTTTGATATTTGCAGAAAGAAATATTTCAGAACAAACTCTTTTCAAAGTTGTGTAGATCATGCGGAAAAGTAGCTCTCAGATACAAACTGGAATAAAAAGCAGTTTCATATAAACAGTGAATTTCACGAAAGAAACCATACTTTCACAACAACTACTTCTATATGAACATTGAATTATGCAAAAACACTTTTACCTATTCTATTTGTACTATGATAACTACCAACATTCTGTTGAATCAAACGTTCACAATGACCACAAAAGCTTCTGGACTTTTTTTCAACGCAAAAAAGGATCTTCCAGAATAACCAATAGATTATTTATGGAAGACACCATCCTAGATGCCCCTCAAGACACAGTAAACGGGTTTGCTGCGTTCTTTAACAGTGTTTTCTCCCACCAGACAAATCTTGAGCCCAACTCTGATACTGTGACTGGAGAAAATATTTTCCTAACACCTTTCACAGAGGAAAAAGTAATACTTTCACTTAGGAAATTACCCAATAAAATGGCTTCTGGATATGTTCTCATTCCCAGCTTCCTTGTGAGGGACTGTATTCAGGATTTTGCTTATTCATTGTCAAAAATATTCTGTTAAAAAAAATTTGCTCAAAATATTTTTTCCGTTAATCAGCTGTCGCCCCATACGACAACTCTCAGAGAAACTTGTCCGAGCTAAGGACTAACGAGGTCTTACCTTTTAACGTATGATTCCTAACTACAGACCAATATATATTATGTGTAACTTCGCGAAAGCCTTTGGGATATTTGTCTATGACTAGCTAATGCTACAAGTCAAACCCTGATCTCTGCAAATCAGCATGGCTTTCTAGCGAAAAAATCCACTGTATCGAATATCTGCAGTATCAATCAGTTTTTGATAGAAGTACTGGACAGTTAAGGACAAGTTGACAAGTTGAATACAGAGATTTTGCAAATGTCGTCGACATAATTAGTCACTTCATCTTACTAGAGAGAATAGCTCAAATGGGTTCAAATCTCTCACTAACACAACTTCTAAGGTCTTATTTGGATCAGATAACCAATGTAGTTTTTATAATGAATTTGCTTTTGCATCATACTTATCACCATCCGGTGTGCCACAAGCCTTCAATCTGGGACCCCTGCTTTTTCTCATCTTCATAAGTGATCTCACCTCCTAGCTTTCGTGTAACAACTTACTTTTGCAGACGACTTGAAGATCTTTTCATCTATCACAAGTTTAGAGAGCTGCTCTTACTGTCAGTCTCAATTAGACCTGATAGATAACTTGTGTCAAATCAACAAATTGGCAATGAATGTTAAAAAGTGCTAAGTTTGCTCTTTTACATGTAATGTCAATATTATTAAGTATTTTTATACTTTCTAGGAAGAAATACTCCTTCGCGAAGAAGCTGTCAAAGATCTAGGGGTGACGTTCGACAGCAGGTCGACATTTGTTGACCACACCTATACTGTCGCGGCATCGGCTAGAAAAATGATTGGCTTTGTTCTGCGCAACTGTAAATCTTTCACCAATATTACCGCCTTAACAACACTCTATCCATTTCTCGTTCGCTCCAAGTTAGAGTATGCTGTTTTAATTTGGTATCCCATCTATAATGCACATAAGGAAACCTTGGAAAATGTGCAAAAGCATTTTCTGAAGTTTCTTGCATTCAAAACTGATGGCGTGTATCCCGTTGGAGGAACTGACCACTCCACACTACTTTAAAGATTCGGTCGGACTTCTTTGGAGCAACGTAAAATTTCATCAAGTATTATTATGTTATACAAAATTTTGCATGGTTCCATTGAGGAAGATCTTCTTGAAGATGATCACTTGGTGATCGAAACACGTGTCGAGGTGTTGAAATGACGGTTTGGTGTTGGAAAAAACTCCAGTTACATTCATTACTACAACAAAGGTTCCAAACAGTGCATCACAAGTATTAAAAGAATATTAGGTTTTTTGTTACAGCCAGACATACAGTGTGTCAATTTGAAAACTTCCCACCCTCAATATCTCCCTTCCAGTACATAATATGAAAAAATGGTCAGACAGGTCAACTTTATTAGCAAGGGGGACACTCTGAATGAATATTTTCAACCCTCGGGGTTCAACCCCCTAGGAGGGGTGGATGTTACCCTCAGAATTTCAAATGGAAAGGGGGGTCAAGTGGCACATCATTTTGAAGGGCATTCAAT
>WOGP01000540.1:0-23712 GCA_015342065.1 Leptinotarsa undecemlineata | reverse complement strand
AAACTAAGAGAGGAATCATCAAAACGCTCCTAGACCGTGCTTTCGAGCTCTGTAATACAAAAGAAGGTCTCGAAAAAGAAATAGGCATCATCAAAAAAGATCTTCAACGGAATGGTTACTTCAGAATGATGGTAGAACAGGCTTTAGCTAGAAGACAGCAAGAGCTCCACAAGGAAGATAATCCGTCACAACCAGTACTTGTACTCCCCTACATCAAAGGATCATCGGAAAGAATAAGAAGGATTGGGTCCAAGTATAACATCAGGACCTGTTTCAGATCTGGGAACACTATCCGTAACACCCTCACAAAAACCAGTCCACCAAACGCGTTCTGCGATTCCGAAAATTGCATCTACCGGATACCCTGCGAGTGCGGAGAATCACATATCGGTGAAACTAAGAGGCCACTGAAAGTTTGCATTGCTGAGCACAAAAAACATACAACAACATAATATCAAATGGGTTCAAGATGAAATCATACACAAAGAGGAACACTGGTTTAGGAGAAAATTCAAGGAAGTCACGTATATGTTGTCCAACAATGCATTTAGTCAAGCTAGCGTAGAGATACGTAACATATAAAAACCTCTTATCAAGCTAAAAACGACCAACTTTCGCCAAACGGTCATCTCCCGCTAAAAACCAATGAAGCAGAAAGAGGGGATAGGTGAAAGCACCCGAATTACCTATAAATAGTTAGATCTCGGAGAAATACGTCCAGTTATCTCCCGAAGACTAATGTTTTCCTTTAAATTTCCTTTCCTTTAAATTTCAATCAACTAACCGATTTTTTGGAGAACTCATTTGGAACCTCAGATCCACTAAATATAGCTCGAAACTACATTGACAATATTCACGGACTCCTTGTTATGCTTACTAAAATCTATCCAACATTAACATAAAGAAGCCTTAAAGCTGGAATAACAAGAATCAAGAAAAAAATCCATTTGATACCTGAGGATATATTAATCTGTAAGTGAATTTCCGGAATCGTTTCCTGACTATCCTCAGGTCAAAGAACCAGAAATCAATAAATGGGTAACGCTAACATATTTTAGAAAAAGAACAGAAATTATTGCAGGTTTCTTCAGAAAAAACAATGTGGAAGTAGCATTCAGACCACATGCCTGGTTATCTCATTTTCTTTTCAATGCCAAAGACAATGCGGACGAAATTTCCAAAAACGGTATGGGTCCTTTAGACTGAGAAAAAATGATTCGACGTTTTCAAACCATTCCTTGTTTCCGAATCTGAACGATACGGAAATTATGCACTATGCAAGGAAGGGTTGCAAACTCAATTATTTAGAATCTTTAGAAATTTACAAGCATACCTGTTAAACCTGTTAAATGATCTGTTAAATGGTTTTAAAATTGGCAAGTCCGCATTGTGAACTGTAAATCCAGGTACTCAACCAAGTACCTGTATGGTATATATGTAATTATTTAGAATCTTTAGAAATTTACAAGCATACCTGTTAAGTGATCTGATCAAATTGATTTAATTTACTCTTCGGTTTTTAAATTGGCCGAGTGTGTTTAGTTACGAAAACCATTTTTTGGTTCTTTCTTTTTCACTATTTCCTACTTTGTTTTACCTTCTTGGATTTTGTTTTCCAAACTAGAAGTATATTTCTTCATATTATTTGTTTGGTTGCCTTCTCTTTGATATATCAACTTATTTTGATAATTGATTCGCTAGTTACAAAAATGTGAAGGCTAACTACCACAAAGGTTTTCCAAATGTACGGATGTGGTATTTCCAAAAATAATTCATTGAATATCGAAATAAATTGATTATGAAACAACATTTCAATTTTGAAAGTCATGATGATATTATTGCTACAATATTTCGCGGGGATTATAAAAAATCCGCCATTCGAATAATTATCAGAATAGCGGCAACACTGGATAAGCGGAAACGCGGCAGGCAGCGTATTTAAGACAACATCTCTTATCGTGTGGAACAGTTGCGCTAGAAGTGTTAGTACAGTTTGTGATAAGCACTCAGTTGTTACGAGTGCCTTGCCAACTTGATCGTAATTCTAATTGGACATTTTTTTCTTAATCAGTTGTCGTCAGTGACCAAGTGTTTTGAGCTGTTTTTGATTCAACAATATGCTTACTTCGGATGACAATCCGAGTGCCCAGAGGGTTCTGAAAAGGGCATTTTCTCACCAACCTGAGATCGGAAGGATTCCTCCCGATTCTGATAAACTTTTTGATTGTGTCCCTTGGGTTAATATAATGGCCGATATTGCTGTTACTGCAGCTATTGCAGAGCTGAAGGTAATTTTTTCAAATCTAATGCTTTGCGGAAAAATCTTTCAGTTGTTATGCTTTCAAATGTTCTCATCAACAATCAAGTGTTCATTGCCAAAATTAAATCTTACACCAGTGTATTGGAACCAATTGATATATTTGGAACAGTGTAATCTACAAATATTTTAAGTATTTTTTCCTTTAGAAACTATTTGAGAAAATTTATTCTGTAATGTTGTGGACATATTGAAAAATTTCACATTGGCAAACAGAAACTTCTACTACTAGTACTCAGGTTTATTTTGGAGAGAAGTTAAGGATAAAAAAAAACATTGAATTATACTTATTTACATTCTGCATTCCCAAAAATCAGTTGATGCTGAATATTTACAAAACTTTGATGAAACATACCAAGTTTGTGCTTATCAATTCCTTCTTATTATTTAATTTACTTAAGGATACAATTCGCATGAGCTTGAATATATGGATAGAACCAAAACACTCTCTATATTTGTACCCAGTTGAAACTGCAAAAAAAACCCCGGAGTGATAAGGAACTTGAAGAATATTTCAAATCCTAAACTTTCTATTTCGGTTTTTGACTTTCATTTTTGGCTTTTCCATATTTTTTTTTAATTTTCCGTTGAAAAAATATTATAATTTCTTTTGTGTCATGATCGCAATGGATTAATAAGATTAGGAATGTGAGATGTTGATAATTCGTCATAAAAATTTGTTTTAATAACTAACGATAAGCCCCATATTATACACATACTGGTATTTAAATTTTCAATTAGTCACCGCTTCCTAGACTTTTGTTTACATAAATATAAAAAACATTAAATTGACACATATATTGCGTAATTTAAATCTGGAATGAGAAATAGATATCAAATTCTAATGATAGGTATTACCAGATTTTAAGCTTTTTTCGTTTTTTGACAATGGAAATTTGAATTCCTACATTAAAATCAACAGGAAATACACATGATCTGTTTGATCCTTATATAATTGAAAGGATCACTCAAAATATTCTTCTAAAATATCTCATCGTGAGTTCAATATTTTTCATTCTTTTTTGAGGTGGATTATTAAGTATCATTCATCATAATTTAATTGAAATTACCTACAACTAAATATGAAATATTTTCAATTCGCTCTGAATTAATTTTCAAAATTGAAGTTCTTATTAAAACCCAAAGTAAGCATTTACATATATTGAGATGGATTGTTAACTTGACTTCATGAAACTGTTCTAAAATTATGGAAAACTGGAACATATTTTCATTCAAAACTGAGTTTCAAAAGAAAATTTACTAGGTACTTTTGCCCGGCAAAGAGGACAAATTTTAGAGCTTTGACGGATCCCGTTTGAGTACCTACTTCAGGTCATTAATTTATTTAAAAAATTATTCTATTATACTAAAACTTTAAATCGGCAAAATATTTTTAATTTAAATTCAATTTATAAAAAACATAGATTTTTTTCCTGAATCAACAATTGATTGCACTTGTAATTTATGATATTTTATATACTCTGGAAGCTCTATGGAAGCGCTTTAAATTTGAAATGAATTATTTGAATCCATATCATGGTTTGATTGGATTAAGTGAAACAGAATTGAATTCATGATATGTATGGCGAATATTAAATTCGCTCAGATGAGTATTGAAACATGATATTTATTAAACAAAGCGGGTATAATAAACGGACAATAAATGCTTTTAGTTCAATGCGTTCGGGATGAAAGCATAGAACAAACTATAAGGGATGTTTGATATTGTTGTCAGTTTATTTTTATCTAGATTCAAATATAAGTGTGTCTCAATATATGCAAATGAAATGTGAGCTCACAAGGTCGATATTTTCAAATCATTCTGATACAAAGTTGATTTAGAATACAACTGCGAAGTAAACGTTGATAAAATATACGAACTGAAAAATAACCTCTTAAATAGTATATAAATAACATGGTTATCTCATAGTAAACTTTTCAAAATCTCTTATCAGGGGTGCCATATTACAGTTTTGAAATACATATTTTTTTCGAAAAATAGTAAAATATGAAGCTGTTCTGATGATGGACATTTATATTATTCGTTTGTCGCTTAGTCTTTAGAATTTCATATCTTGCAATGTACCATAACTTCTAACTCTTCGAAATATATTCCGTCAGTTATGATATATTGGCTTGTCAATATAATGAATATTTTTTTGCAACTCGATATAATTTAAATAATAATTGCAAAATAATTGAAGACCAATATTCAACCTACGTCAGTGCGAACTCATTAATGTTTCTAGCTTGATATATATTCATCTAATGACTTCATTCTAGACTCATTACGAGTATCAATAAACGTAACATGAATAATTAATTACAGATAGACTAAAAACTCAAGTAACTGTTTTTAGATTATCTTTTCCTATTGCACCATTTATCTTGATTAAGATGCAAAATCTATATATGACTCAATGCAACAGAAAATATTTGAAATGGATGCATTTTCAGGAAAATTTACTTGACGAGTCAAGTTGCTTTGTTTTTGTTTTTCAATATCGTAACGAATTACGTTATATAGTGATTTTTTTTCATGTGAGTCTGTTATAAGTTCAGTTTCGAATGATAATCAGTTTTGATTCAATACTTGGAAGAGCACTTATCTAAAAGTTCAGACATATCTTCATGAATATCAAAAGTTCAAACAAAGAACATTAAACTTTTTTGATACACTATGGACAGTTTTCACTTGTATATTTTGTGGCGAAAGAGAACTTTTTTCAATTCAGTAAATCTAACGCTAACCTTAAGAGGTAAAAGAAAATTCCTTTATTTTAATCTACATTCCAATGATTTACTTTCGATGTTAGCATTATTACCTGGAAATATTTGTGAAATTTTTTTCGACAAAACAAGACTGACAAATGGTATCAAAAGAGAATCGCTTAATACAGTTATTCATGAGAACTTTTCTGAATTGAAATTTTATTGTTTTCCTCCACTGGAGAAAACCGCAATTTTAACTGAAAGCTCCATTCCAAATAAATATATACTTTCCGAAATAATTTGCTGAAGAAGCTATGGATTAACAACTAATTTAATATGGAACAAGTTGATTGTCGTCATCCACAGCAATCAAGTATAATTTTTTAACGTCTCCTAAACGACGGGCAAATAAATATTTTCAAATATCAATATAGCAAATGTGACCTATTGAAGTAAACAGGTGTACACAATTACAAAAACCCGTCACAAGGTCTCATTTATACTACAATTTTCATATTGCACTTTCAATAATTTTTTTCCTCTTTGTTACAGTTCAAACGTATGCTGAACAAGGAACTATCTCACTTTTCGGAATCAAGCAAATCTGGAAACCAAATATCGGAATATATTTGTTCTACTTTTCTCGGTGAGTGAAATATCAGTATGAATGCCCAGCTTTAAAACAAATCACAGTACATTTGTTAAACATGGTTCTGGTTATAAATCACAAAATGTTTTACTTTCACCAAGTAATGAGGCTTTAAAGTTAATTTTTATACTACAAATCATTTGCAAAGATATGTTTCCGATCAGCAAAAATTATAAACATTTCCATCTTGTAATTTTGATCGTTTTTTCAATTTCGCTTTCAAAACTCTCATTGTCAACTTACTTTTATAATAATCCAATGATATGACCATGTTTCACATCATTATTGTGATATTTTGAATATTTTCTAGCGTACTATTATACATGTACTCACATAAACTTTTACTAATCTGATTATAGCTAAGTGAAAGGTCGAAACATCATCATCGGTTAACTCGTAATTCTTAATGCATCGTATTGTACTGTTGAACATCTGTATTCGTTTCTCCTCCTTCGAGCTTCTCATCTGCAGGGTTGTGTGTTATAATTAGTGTTATGTATCAATTTTTCTGGTGTTTTTCACTATTGTGAAAGAGTGAGATTGATGTTCAAAACGTCGAGTAACTTCACACGTATACTTCAGTTGTTCACTCGAGTGTTCTCTATTCTACCTCGGTTCGAACAGAATTGTCTTTTCCTATTATTCTGGTGAACATGTTAATTATTGCATCAATGGAAATCGTTTTACCAATTTCTTCAGAAACAACAGAAAGTGAAACAAAATAAATTATATATCAGGTCCTCAGGCATTCAATACTGTCTTCTATTTGTTTATAATCCTAACCTGTTCCCCACTTAGACTGTAGAAATTAATTAGTTTCCTGGAGGAAAGTTTTCTAGCAGCACAGATGGTTTGTAGAATTCCTTCAAGGAACTTTAACCGAATAGAACGTTTGCAAAGCAAGTGTTTTGAAGTTTCTATGGTTCAACCGCAGTAGAGGCAACTCCCTAATCGATATCAGTTTTTTCCAAACCTAAAAGCTTTTTAGTAGTCGTCTTAAAGGATGGGCTAATAAATATTTACACTGACCTTTTTTCTGACCTCCAGTGATATCTTAATTGATTTAAGTTTCTATAGTCGGATTTTTTCCATCCTCATTCAAGAATCTGCAAAAAACTTTCGTTTAGAAGAGAGGTGAATAAGCTCCTCCGTTTTTGTGTACGTCAGCTTCTTCATTTTCTCCAATGTCAGTCTACAGACCTTTTTTTTGCAGGTTACCACTTTTCTTTTTTTCTCTTTGATGATACAAACTGATTTTTCTTTGTTGAAAATAGAAAAAACTTCAAGGAATAGTGAACTGTTTTGCTAATAGTCTTCTTTCTTTCCAGATAAACAACAGGAATTGGACATCCCCTCCATCCGCGATGAAATCGCAGAGCCCCAAAAGGGAACCCAGCCTAAAGAACGGCCAAAAGGTTCCCACTCTACCATGTCGCAAATATCAGGCGTAAACCGAAGATCATTGTGCCACACCAACTCCTTTACCGGGGAGAAACTTCCAAAGTACGGTGTGGAGACTCCCTTCGAGAACGAGTTGAAGAGCAGTCTATTGGTTATAGACCACTGGGGTATCGATATATTCAAAATCGGTGAATTGAGCAACGGCAGACCGCTAACCTGCGTAGCTTACACCACCTTCTGCAATAGGGACCTCCTCAAGGCGATGGGCATACCACCTAAAGTATTCATTACCTTCATGATGACTTTGGAGGATCACTACGTCAAGGAGAATCCTTTTCATAACTCCCTTCACGCCGCCGATGTGACACAGAGCACGCACGTGCTACTCAACACTCCCGCTTTGGAGAACGTCTTCACCCCCCTAGAAGTGACCGCGGCATTGTTTGCAGCCTGTGTACACGATGTCGATCATCCAGGGCTCACCAACCAGTTCCTCATCAACTCCAGTTCGGAGTTAGCAATCATGTATAACGACGAGAGCGTCCTGGAGAATCATCACTTGGCAGTGGCGTTCAAACTTCTATCCAACGATGGCTGCGATATCTTCTGCAACCTGACCAAGAAGCAAAGACAAACGTTGAGGAAGATGGTGATAGACATGGTTCTGAGTACTGACATGTCGAAGCATATGAGTCTACTCGCAGATCTGAAGACCATGGTGGAAACCAAGAAGGTCGCTGGTTCCGGAGTTCTCTTGCTAGACAACTACACTGATCGAATCCAAGTATTAGAGAATCTCGTGCACTGCGCAGATCTGAGCAATCCCACCAAGCCGCTGGCACTGTACAAGCGGTGGGTAGACCTTCTGATGGAGGAGTTCTTCCAGCAAGGTGACAAAGAGAGAGAGGCCAAAATGGACATAAGTCCCATGTGCGACCGCCACTCAGCTACCATAGAGAAGACCCAAGTGGGATTCATCGATTACATCGTCCACCCCCTATGGGAAACATGGGCCGATCTAGTACACCCCGATGCCCAAGATATCTTAGACACTCTCGAGGAGAACCGCGACTGGTACCAAAGCGCTATCCCCCCTAGCCCGCCCCCAGATGATGTTCCCGACCCTCAACGTCCCGGAATTCGCTTTCAAGTCACTCTGGAGGAAGGCGAAGCTGAGTGTGAGGCGGAAGCTCCGATGTGACGGAGGCTGGCCGGCCTCTGTAGGAAGCTGACCGAGAAGGTTCAGCTATGGTGGCGCGTTCGGCAGTAGGCGCTGGCGTCCTGCCCTCATGTGTCACTCCGCGCTGGCGCGGGTGTGTTATGTTTGCATCGCTTGACTGAATTTCCGGGCTGAGGTACAGCCTGTTTCCGCAGTTCCTGGGAGTGTACTTTTCGATTTTGATTTCACTTTTTGGCCTTCCCACGACCCTTCGTCACGCCTTACTTAGGAAGACACCACCCCTACTAACTGAACATCTGTATATAGCTCATAATATTGGTGTAATACTCAGCCCCGTGTATGTATAGGTACTATGTGTCATGTCAGCTATGTTACATAAGTAAAGCTCTCTCTCAATTTTACTTTGTTGTTTTATTTTGCTGCATGCATTCAAAAAACAAGCCACATGAAAGTAATGTTTTTTGAACCAGACTACTTTTTTCATGAAACTGAAATGCCAAAGATGCTAAACTAAATTTTACCAATCAAATAATTTTCTGACCTGATAGTTCATCAAACTATTCAGTATCTTCATTTATCCTAACGAAAGCATCTGTAACTGTTTAATTTGATGCCTTGTTGCAAAAATGTCATATCTGTGGTATTTGAAAACTAGTAATGAAATTATCTGAAACTATTCCAAAAATCACAATTGGTGATGATAGTTATAAGGCCTGTGAGAGGTTTGAATAGTTTGCCTAAATAATAAATTTTTTATGTATTTCTTTCACTTTCATCTGAATGAGCTTTTATAGATAGATAAAGCAGTAACTGGGATGATACTATAGAGATGAATCACCATGGTCTACAACAAATATCCAACATTGCTTCTTTGCCTGACAAGAAAAAGTCTAACGGAGTCAAATCGCACGATCTTGGTGGATAGTTCACATCACCTCCACGTGAGATGATCATGCTCTCAATGCTCCCATGTAGCGTGAGCTGTGAGGCGCGTACCGCCGTCCTGTTGAAACCACATGTCGTTGGTATCTAGATCGTCCAATTCAGTCCAGAAGAAATTGGTAATAATCAACCAATAATGCTCGTCATTGATAGTGATGGCCTGGCCAACGTCGTTCTGAAAGAAATATGGACCGAAGACTCCAACATCCCAAAATACACACCAAACAGTGACTTTTTCTAGATGCATTAGACGCTCTTGGATCTCATGCGGTTTGGTATCGTCCCAAATTCAACAATTTTGTTCATCCACGTATCTATTCATTCAAAAATGGGTCTCATCACTGAAGTTGATTTTTCTATAACAATTAGAGTCAGTTGTCAACTGCTCCGGAGCCCACTCGGCGAACACAGTCGTTATTTATGGCCGTTTACCCTCAGTTTCTGGGTCTGTTAAATTTTGTACGGGTGTAGGCCCAAGTCACTATGCAACATTCACCAAGTTTTGGTCTGCGAAAGCCTAAGTTCCTGTGAACGACTGTTTCGGATTCTCCTGCACACTGTCACATACATCGGCGATGTTTTCTGCAGATCTGGCGTTTAATGTTTAAAGAAGCGGTGGACTGAAATTGCGAATAGTCCTCTCGGTAGGACGATTATGGCGACCGTAAAATGGTCGAACATTGATGTATGATTTATAAAGCATTGTATAAAGCTCATTTTGATATTATTTGCTTATACGAAGATGAAGAAGCGGAAACACAAGAAGCTTTCCTTTTAAAAAAAATAAGCTCTCTTAAAAAATCAAATCTTTTCAGTTTATCTGTCCTCTAATTCAATTAACTTTTCATTTGAGAAACATGAATATGTTTTTATTTACAAGCATGAGTTTTTCTCTCAGTGTATCCTGCAGACAAAGAAGGCGATTAGAAAACGATGACTTCGATAATGTATTCATAGATCACCATAGATTTTAAATAAAGAAAATGTTCAGGCATTATTATTTTATATAAACTTGAAAAAACTTATGTTGAAATATTATGCAACCCGAACTGTAAAAGATGATGAATATTCGAATAAGTGTATAGTGAATGACACTTAAAAAAAACACTACATTCTTTGATATTAAGTAATCTATTTTGAAATAATCAAAATGATCGATTGATTTATACTCTGGAAAAATGAAACTGAATTTGTTCAATTATTGTGAGTTATTAGGAAACAATACAGCTCAGCTATTGTCTTATAGCTGACACTCAATAAAATCAAAATGACGAATGGTTGTGTTATCGTTAGACAGGCGGCGCTAGTAGAGAAATGTAGAAATCTCTTAGCACATGGCGAATGAAAACAGTTAGGTCCCTAAGATATAGATGTCAGAACCTACAATAAAAATCACTAAAGCATTGTCTAAAGATTTGGACAGTGTTTTGAATCTCATTACACTCACAGACCATGTCTGTGATTGAACTTCAATGTGATAAAAGCAAAATAATAAAAATGAAAATGAAATGAGTATGTTTTCTTTTTCAATAGATTCTGTTATTTGATATACAAATTCGGTAGGAGATCCACTAATCCTAGTATAACTCATGATTTTATTTCCCTGTAAATAAACAGGGGTGCGCAAGTCCGGAATAAAATTAATATCTTTTTAACCAGTATTTTAGGAAAGAAACGCTAAAACACGACAGTTGATTTCTCGTTGTACGTATTTTTTCGCAATAAAATGAAATTGTTTTTTCAACCACTCAGCTGCAACCCTCCCCAACTTTTTTTTCAAACGCAAACCTATGTCGTGTATGGGCTCATTGAAAAGCTCGTAAAAAATGGATTCTGACCATACCCTTTTTTTTGTGGTTACAACGAAATGAAAAAAAACTCTTTTGAAAAGTTACAAATACCTAACTTAGTGCTATCTACGGGTGAATTAACGTAGCAGATGCTGAAATTGGCCTCCACACTCTACTTGGCAGGCTCCTAGGCGATGGTAAAACCCGTCTACAGAATTCCGAATGGCCTCAGCCGGTATGTTATGTGATTCCACTGTAATTCTGCTTTTTAGATCTTCAATATTAGTGGGCCTATTTTGATAAACTTCGTCTTCCATATATCCCCAATAAAAATAATCTAATCGCCTTAAGTCTGGGGATTTTGGCGGCCATTCAATTGAACCACGTCGTCCAATCTAGCATCCTGCAAATATGTCATCGAGATATTCTCTGACAATAATACCAAAGTGTTTCAGTAGGGATATCTGGATCTGCTTCATTGGGAAACATAACAGCTAAATCAGGGACCAATTCAAAGCGTAAAAAGTCTAAGTAGCGTGCAGCTATAAGGTTTCCCTTAAAAAAGTATGGCCCTAATATTCTGTTGTTGATGATGCCTGCCCATACATTTACTTTCTGAGGACGCTGCGTACGAGCTTTGCATATCCAGTGTGGATTTTCCTGACTTCAGAATCGATAGTTGTGCGTGTTAACTACTTCATGTAAATAAAAAGTAGCTTCGTCCAAAAAGAGTATGTTGAGTTGAAACCCATTATTCTCGTCTCGCCTCATTATTTCCTTACAAAATTGCAAACGCCTGTCATAGTCATCTTCCAAGAGCTCTCGGACATGACATACCTTATATGGGTGGTATATTTCTGTTTTCAAAAATCTCCCAATCGTACGTCTAGACGCAGGATTGTTTTAGGCTAATGAAACCGTTGACAAATGTGGATCTACTTTCAGAGATACGGCAATGTCCAATTTTTGATCTCCGCCTGAAACATGTGGCCGGCCACTTCTGGGCAAGTCCTTCACTGTACCATGTTCTTCAAATTTGTCTAAGATCGTACTCACAGTAGCCTGGCAAATATGATTTTCCGGATATTTTGCATTAAATGAAGTACACACCTCACTTTGACTTCGCACTCTATCCCCACATCCCAACAATATCAACACTTCGATACGCTGCCTCTCTGACAATACCATTTTTGTTTAGCAAATTGAAAAAGAACCAAGGTACCCAATCAATGAACTGAACATACATTATTTTCAATTTCACCCAGAAATCCCACAATTTTTAAACAATAGTCAAGACAATAGTTCTTATCAGGGCATTCATTTTGGTACAAAAAATGCAACAACCTTTTTTTTTTGACAACAATCGCTTGGGATGGAACTAAGTTTATGTGTGAGTTTTTGGTGAAAAAATAAATTTCATAGAATGTTGAAGCTACATTACGTTATCAGTTTTACACATAAATCAATAAAATTTGTTGTGGTGCCTGGCCCAATTGGTCTTTTCTTAAAATTTGTAAACTTTTAGAAAGTAGGTACAGGTGATCCTTAGCAATTGTTGAGCAATGTACATCATCACCACTTATTTGCTTTCTGCAACGTCAATTCACACGTAGATAGCACTAAGTAGGTATTTCTAACTTTTTTGGTTTTAAAAGAGTTTTTTTCTCATTTCGTGGTAACCGCATGAGTAACAAAAATAAAGGGTATAGTCTGATTCCATTTTTTACGAGCTTTCCAATGAGCTCATACACGACATAGGTTCGTATTGAAAAAAAATAGTTGGGGAGGGTTGCAGCTAAGGGGATGAAAAAATATTTCATTTTATTGCCAAAAAATGCGTACAACGTGAATTCAACTGACGTGTTTCAGCGTTTTTTTCCTAAAATACTGGTTAAAAAGATATAAATGTTATTCCGGACTTTTGCGCACCCCGGTATAGCAGTCTAAAGTCAGTAAATTTTCAAGTACTTATTGTGGTGTCTGGGTAGTCAGTAATCTATAGTAATCTGCCCAATCTTGAAGATTGGGCAGCACTATATGAAATGGTTGTGATGATTACTCCCAAATACAGTCAAAAAATTGTGTAATTGAGCGCGAGATAAATATGGAAAAGTGCACCAAGTGAAAATACGGCTGCTGATATAGTCAGCAAGTTGAAGGCCTTTCACCAAATGTTGAATCACCTCCCAATTGTGAGAACTCCACCCAACAAATTGATCTTTGTATAGTCTATCTATTCCCAATTGGAACGGCAAAAAAATTAGAGTACAGTCATAAACATTTCTTGCCTGTGTCCCCTAGTCGCCTGGATAGTTAGTAAACGTGCTATCAAATACAGTTGAGGAATAAAGGCTCGGCTAGCTGGACTGGCTGAATACTAATTTTTTGTCCGTTTCACAATATTTCTTCGTCAGTGCCGTGTGTTCGTGGGGTTAGGTAAGGTAGTGAGTGGTTTTGCAAACCAATTTTTGAAAACTTTTTCTAGAGATCAATTACCCTAACACCAAACAAATATTTTTGCAGTCGACGCGCGTTTCGCTAACAAGGTTAGCATCTTCAGGAGAAGCAAATTGATACTGAATCAAAAGATAAGGGTGAGCTGTTTATATACCTAAAGTTTTTTGGTCCGATGTGGACTTTGTTTGATAAATGATGATTATCTTAATTGATATTTCGGTAATTAACTAGTGGAACCACTACCTGCAAATCAATTTGTCAACAATAGATTAAAAATCGGACAAATCAATTTGCAGGTAGTGGTTCCACTAGTTATTTACCTAAAATTCAATTAGGTTAATCATTAAACAATGTCCACATAAAACTTTAGGTATATAAACAGCTAACCCTTGTCTTTCGATTCATTATCAATTTGCTTCTCCTGAAGCAAATTGATAATGTTAGCGAAACGCGCGTCGAGTGCAAAAATATCAGTTTGGTGTCAGGGTAATTGATCTCTGGAAAAAGTTTTCAACTTTTACACCAAAGGTTCCAATCTCACCGTTAAAACCGATTTTTGTGAAAATCTTAGTGTTTTTGGTACGTTCATCAATATGGCTTTCTGGAGACCTTTTGAAACAAATGATATTAGTACGTGTGAGGAATCTGTGTCAACCGAAAGGAATCCGCAATTTGAAAATGAGGAGGCAATTTGAAAATGATGCTATTTTGAATAGAATATGCAAGTTAACGAAACTATCGCGTTCGACAGTTCTTCGAGTCATTAACAGGGAATGTCATTGACTATGCCATGGAACGAAAACAAAGGAATGAAAAATTCGCAAACGTTGATGGTGCTACAAAAGGTGTGATGCGGCGAACAATTTATGGTATATACCATAATAATGAAGTACCAACCTTGGAAATGATTTGGTATAAATTACTCGACTATCCCGATTACAACTACGAATCTTCAGAAACTCTACGAGGTGTCTTATTTTCTTGTGGTTTCAAATATAAAAAATTGAACAAGCGGATGGTCATAATGGAATCGACAGGCATTGTTCAACTCCGACAAGAATATTTGACGCGAATAAAAAGCTACTAAAAAATCCAGTAGACATATAATCCATCCCGACAAAACTTGGTTTGACATCCATCATGTTGTCAAATATGGCTGGGTAGACGAAACCAAGTATTGTGCTTTGAACACACCTTCTTCAAGGGAAAACGTCTTATAATTTCTCATGCCAGAAATGAAAGTGGTTTCATACCTAACGCTTTGCTTCTGTCGGCCAAAAATATAAAAGATTCGTCACCTGATTACCACAAAGATATGACTGCGGCTTTATTCGAAACCTGATTCAGTGAGTATCTTCTCCCAAATATTCCTCCAAACTCGGTTATTGTTATGGATAATCCTTCGTATCATTCTAGGTTATTGACCACAATACCAAACAATAATACAAAAAAGCAGATAAAAGAGTATATTATTGATTCGATGTGTGAAACACGTGGTCATATTCTCTTACGATTGCCTCCATACTATTGTGTGTTCAATCCAATTGAAATGGTTTGGGCCACAATGAAAGAAAGCTTGCGGAAATGTAATCAATCACTGACTTTGAATGCTGTGGTGCTTGACAATATAAGGTGAGTGGTGAATAAACTAGGTAATAGTGATGTGTGGGAGAACTGTGTGGCCCACGTTATAAAAGAAGAGAACAAATATTATGTGCAAAGTTCTATAAATCCAATAAGTATTCGACTCGATGATGATTCCACCTCATCCGAATATAGCGAAGAAGAATTTTGATTTTTCTAACAATTTTATTGGCCTCTATTATTTTGTAAATATATGTTTGACGAGAATTCGGTGTGAGTATTTGTATTTTCATTGTATTTTAGAGTTTTCGACTCGGAAATCAACTACCTTAAATTTCGAAATTTTTCATAAGTATCCATGGTGGAAAAAATCAGTTGAGATTACTTTTTCGGGGGGTGATCAATTGCAATGATTGTAGGAATAAGCAACTGAAAAATTACCTCTGAGAAATAAATGCCTACGCCTATGTCGAAACGGGAATCCTTTATCAGTGCTGTTCCAATTGGTATTGGAAATAGTATACCAAAAACTGAATTTCATTGAAGCAGTTAGCACACATATTTTCAATTAAAATATACGAAAAAGAATGGGCAAATATTATATTGTATCAGATTACTGCCGAAATAATACAAATTAGAGTTTGGTAGTAGCTAGATAGATTTGAAATTACGTTGGGAAAATGTTAGTCTATCTCTGGAAAAGAACAAATTGAAGCCATTCATACCAGAATTTTTCAATACTCCAAAACGAGGTAATCAAAAAGAATCTTCAGGATGTTGCTCAAGGGCATAGATTGAGTACCTCAATCACATGTATTTTGAAAGGATGTGCTTTCATAACAAATGGAGTGATGTCATCACAAAATTGTGGCTATTTGGACTACTGTCTATTACCAAACTTTCTGAAACTTCCAATATTTGAAGTATAGTAGGAAATTTAATCAAAACAGAAAAAATACCTTCGCATCAGGATACCAAACCTAGCTCTATCTAATGTTTTATGGACCTTTTTCCAACACAAAGTCCACAAATCACTACCAAGGAGTACACAATGCACAATGATTCAGAAAGCTTGTATTGCAGAGTATTCCGCAGTGTTTGTGAATAATAAGTTCATTTTCCGCGTGTTCGTAGAAAAATCATTTGAATCCATTTGAATTTCGGTGATTATTATTTTGAAACCAGTTCTGTATTCGGAATTTTTCTGATTTTTTATTAGGCGGCATAGTTTTCAAACATCCTATAGTTAATTTTTTTCTAATTGATTCGGCCGTTACTTGATGAAGATCCATAACAATGTCGTAGACAACACCTCACGATTTGATCTCCACAACCTCCATTTTCAAAAATATATCACATGTTTTTTATCACAGTAGCTTTTTCGCAAAAGCTACGTGATATATTTTCGACAATAAAGTTTGTGAAGATCAAATCGTGAGGTGAAGTTTGTGGAAAGTTTTCCAGTCGGACAGATTTTCATGAAATTCTGGACAGTTTTATAAAAAAACCTGTTGCATCAAATAGGCTTATCGGATTTCCGACATATTTCCCGAATGTTATTCCATCATAACATTTTAGAGACGAAAGTATTTCAACCGTTTCAAAATGGGTGAATCCAGTATGAGCAAGCGAGGCTTTGTACCCTGCTTAATTTGTGAAGAGCAGTAGCTTGCTAGGTTGAAACATTATTGAGTATACCCGATATATCATGTCTGGTTTCAGTCGCCAAATATTTCCATGATTTTCATATCCGCTTCTATTTTAAGCCTTCTAACTGTTGATTCGAGCTCAGTCTGGGCTCTGATTTAACTCCCAGATCTTCTAGAATATATTCTTGCGACTGAAAATCGCACCAAATATGTAATGGTGGTATTGAATATTTTTTTCAAATGGCCAGAAAACATTTCTATCTTCAATCAAGGGGCTAGTGACATAGCTTGACAGTTCCTCAATATTGCAGTTGCCTAATGTATTTTCAGAATTACTTTTCGATGAAGGACGAAATTTCGAATCAGTATTCAACAAATCAGCTCAAGCATTTGTTATGAAAGATGCATGACCTCACCTCAAGCACATGGTCAGGTTGAATAATGGAACAATATTAAACGATTAGCCGGAACCTGTCTTGATCGGTTTGTGATAACCTGAAGTTACTTTTCTAAATGACTGGTCGACACATGAAAATGACCCTACTACCTACTACTTTGTTTTTCATACAATAATGGCACTCTGGCGAGAAACTGAAAAAGTTCATCACCAGAGAAAAAAAACAGACAAAAAGACAACCTATATTCATAGAATTCAACCGGTAAGATGCTGTATTGTTGTGCAAATCTCAGTGAGGAAAAAAAGAATGAACTTCTAATTGTGTTGGTTTAGAAACTGTGCATGCTGTCTTTCAATGAAAATGATCATACTTATTTATCCCAAACCTGTGACATGGTTTGTATTGTGGGTCGTTACAATTAAGTTTCAAAGCATACTCTCCAATCCATAATTCTTCAAAATATAAAGGCTTGAATATTCAATGTTTTTTCTGACTTAGAAAAATAGTGAGTACAGATAATATTTTTCATCTCGTTCTGACTGTTAGTATCCCGCCACTCAACAGATATCTCAGTTTGAATGTGTTGTTTCCTGCTGAATTGTGTTTGAAAAGATAAGACATTCACTCTGAAAATATCGCCACCTGCGACTTTTCCATGAGTAGATGGTTGAAATTTGTTTTTATATAATATTTCATTCATACTAATTATACGGCTTGTAATTTGCATAATGTGAGCACATGGCATAATATAAGCACATCCGTTAAGTGAAATATTTTCAATACAAAACTTTGTTCAACTCATCCTCAGGCCATCTTCAACTCCAAAATCTAAAACTCAACAGAAGTACTGCTAGACGAATTTGATGTGAAACATCCATAGCCGCACGTGAAACCGATTGCTGACGGTGCATGCCGAGGCGGTGGGTCGCCATGTACAAGCGACTGTGTGATTCACTTCCCACTGGTTCGGTGTTACGCTATCTTTCTCGTCACAGTGAGCTTGGACACCTATAGCGTATATAGTTATGTTTGTTATAGTAAACATAACCTGTGTTTTGCTAAATGAATAATTTTTTTTATAATAATTAAAAACAGAATATGTCGGACAGTGATAATTGAGAAAGTGAAAGTGAGCAGCCTTCTGCAAAGAAAGCGAAATCACACTATGACACACTGTCGAGCCATCAGTAATTTAATAATGTTTTTATTATTGTAAAATTGACGTGTGCGTTTATCTGTGCATCATGCCCGCGTATATGTGGTCTGTCTCAAGGGTCAGTAAATGTGGATTCTACTCTCTTGGTACAACTTGTTCAGGCTCAGTTCCCTACACTGTAGGTTGATGGACTGTCTCCTATTAGAAAACAACTACTCCCCTGGTTAATACCACGAAGGACTTTGCATTATATTAGAGAGGTGTCAGTGCAGGATTCTTCACTAAAGTCATTCCTGCTAATGCTGTTGGCGATGCAACTGCCGCAATAGATTTTCAATTATTGGAACACACTTGCAGACCGTTTCGGACTGTTTGGCTACTCGTCAGTGCAAGGTAGTGTTTATCATCAACATGAAGTCGATGATTTCTGATAATTGACTATCGAATTCCTTCAAAGTATAATTCCTCGAACTAGGTTGCAGCGGACAACAGAGAACAGATTTGTCATCGCGCCATCTGCCTGTGAACGAGGTAACCAACAGCATATCCGAAATTTTCCAAGTTTCTCGTATGAGGAAAAAAAACTTGGCAATCAGTGGCATACTTGACGACTGGCTAGAAATCAAATCATCTAAAGGAACAATGTGTTCAGGCCAGTCTCAAGTCGCTACACAGAGGTTGATGGAGTGACACCTATGAAAAAACAACTACTTCCCTGGTTACTAATCAACATAAAGTCGATGATTTCCGAAAATTGAAAATCAAATTCCTTCAGAGTATTATTCCTCGAACTATGCTGCAGCGGACAACAAACAACAGATTTGTCATCACCCCATAATACTCTGAAGGAATTTGATTTTCAATTTTCGGAATCATCGACTTTGTGTGGACGATAGACACTACCTTGCACTGACGAGTGGCTAAACAGTCTTGGAACGGTCTGCAAATGTGTTTCAATAATTGAAAATAAGCAGTAATAACTTCAGTGATGAATCCTGCACTGACACACCTATGGGATATAATCCAACGCCCTCGTGGTATCATCTAGGAGAGTAGTTATTTTCTGAAAGAGCTTAGTCTATTAACCTACAGTGTAAGTAAATTGAGACTGGTCTGAATGAATTGTTCCTTTAGATGATTTGATTGATAGCCAGTATTCAAGTATGCCCACTGACTATATGTGAAGATTAAAATTCACACAATTTCAATAACTAATTTTGTATTGTATTTCAAAAGCAGCTGATGGCCGGTAGCGCATGGTTACTAACAGGAATTAACAATCAATCAGTTGAATAATTTTCTAATGATGGTCAAATTTATATTCGAACATTCATTACTGATATTCATAATGGGCTCATTTACAAATTTTTTTATTTTATTTTTGAAAGTTTATACTTCAAATAGTATATCTGCAAAAAATCTAAATTTTCACTCTTTATCTTCAGCTTCAAATTAATAGTTGAATGTGGCGTTCACCGAAACGGGGCGTGGTCAAAGTTGACGTCACATCAGCGGCCAGTGCTGGTGGATAAGCGAAATACATACGTGTACTGAAACCGTAGAGAGCAAATTGTGTGTTGATTACTGCAGTGTATCAACTGCGTGATAATGTAACACGTGGTGTTTCCAAACCAGTCCGCAAATGAAACAAAATCCGACGATGGCAGCGATTTATAATCTCCAATTACAGGCCCGGTTGCCACAGCTCGAAGCTCATTGCTTGATGTGACGTAGGGATGTACCTCGGGCGATATCACATTTTCAATTGCTAGTGCTCAGTTGTTGGGAGATGATTTACTTTTATAATATATAATTTTCAATAAAAAACTGAATTAGCCGGAATGAGCCGATTGGGGATATTGTAATAACTAGCTAAGATTCTTGAGTTGACTTATATATTGAAGCTAAATTAAAATTTTCTCATGTAAATTCGAATTATTATTTTTTTATAAATGTTTCAGTACCCAACAATTATCACAGGGGTCCCTGAATCTTATTATTGATGTTTCACATTTGCCAGGCGTCCCGTGTGGGCTTAAATTTTATTTGTTTACTTCTGCTTCGAAGTGTTAATAGGTGGTAGAACTACCCAATTTTGTCCATTAAAGCTTATATGTACAGTGTCATCCCCAAAGTATGCACCATATGAGAAACTTCTTTATTAAGGGTTTTTCCACAAAAAGTTATTTCTGATAAAAGTTTGTGCATCCCCTAAAACTAAACATGCACCAACAAAATACAGTGAAACACACATACTATACGAGGAGCGTTGAAATATTTGATTTTGAGATAGCAGTGAAGTACCCTCACTTTGACAAATTTTGGGAAATGTTATTCAGAAAAGTGGTTCAGCATTTGAAAATACATCTAGATTCGAAGTCATGGCTAGTGAAGTTTAATTTTTTTCACCCATTTTTTCAAATGGGGATTTGGAAAGGAAAATTTGCTAAAACTATAAATAGATAGCATCCTGTATATAACGTTTCATTTCGAAATTAAATATCAATACCAATATTAAAAATTACACAACTGTGTTGTTAACCACGGTGATTTTTTTTTGAAGAGAAAAATAATTGTCAAAGTTTTTGGTGCAAAGTTAATTTTATTTTTTGTTAATACCAAAAATTGCTCAAAGTTATACAGTACTGTAAGAAAAACTTAATATTCAATAATGTCAAATAACATCAACATCAAAGTAAAATAAGTATTTCGGAACAAAGTCATTGATTTTCTGGAATTTTTTTTTGTCCAAAATAATTCTCGAAAATAATCTCAAGAAAATAAATGAGTTGTTCCAAAATATCTATTTTATTTTGATGTTTTGTGATTTGATGATTGAATATTAAGTTATTGTTAAAATACTGTTTAATTTTGGGTAATCTTCGGTATTAACAATAAATTAATATTACTTTGCACCAAAAACTTTGAAAATTATTTTACTCTTCAAAAAAATTTACCGTACTTAACACCATAGTTGTGTAATTCGTAATAATATGTTTTAAAATAAAACATTTTATACAAGATGATGTCTATTTCTCGTTTTAACAAATGTTTCTTTTCGTAGTCGCCATTTAAAAAAAAATTGGTGAAAAAATAAAACTTGACTTAGATGGCCATGACTTCAAATCCAGATGTATTTTTCAGTGCTGAACAACTTTTCTAAATAACGTCTTCCGAGATTTTTCAATATAAGAGTAGTTCACTCCTATCTCAAATCAAATATTTGAGGGCTCCTCGTATATTATGTGTGTTTTACTGTATTTTGTTGGTGCATATTTAGTTTTAGGGGATGCACAAACTTTGATGAAAAATAACATTTTATCGAAAAACCCTCAATAAATAACTTTCCCATATGGTGCATACTTTGGGGATGACACTGTATAATTGCTAAAAAAACTACTCTGCTAAGAGTATCTCATGGTAGTACATTGAAATTTTCAAATTTAAATATTTGGAAATATCCACTTGAGTGGACTACAACTTCATATGCAACTAATTAATTTAAGTATTCTGTGTTTTTTCCATTCCTCCAGTTACAAACCAATTTCAAAACCCCGCATAAAAAGGCCCTGTATAGGTGCTCAACTACGAAATAGATAAATTATATGAGCAAACTAGTGTTTCCTCGTCAGTTATCAACGACGAAGTGGAGGGCAATTTTATGCCGTTACATCATCACCATAGCTTCTTTAATGTACGGGAAATTTTCGTGGAATTTGAAAGGCCTTTGATTGAGGTTTATTTACAAAGACTCGCAGTAACAGATCAGTTGATCCAAAATTTGAATCGGAGCCCGGGCAAGTGTTAAATTCTAGAGCGGTAGTCAATGAGTCAATCACCATCTTCGGGATAACTTCGGGTGATCGGGGATTTCAAATCAATTTATATCATACTAGCTTTCACCCACGGCTTCCCTCGCAGGTGACATAAGAAAATAACAATGAATATAGAAAAATTCCAAACAGCTGAACCTATAGTCAATTGGATTGGATTGAATATTGTCGTGACAGTGAATAACACAGTGCAACGGTATTACGGTACTAAGGGTTGAACTTCATTTCTGGGATGCTGGATGACGTTAAAGTAGCTAGATTTTGAAATTTTTTCGACAAACATTTTTTTTATCTAACATAAAAAATTTTTTTTTTGATGAGAAGTATCCTATGTTACTTCTAATACCGCCAAGAACATGTGTACAAAATTTTATTATGATCGGTTGAGTAGTTTTTGTATGAAACCGTAACAAACAAACTTACATTCGCATTCATAATATAATAGGGATAGGAATTAAACAATGGAAGTCCGAACCGATGAAATGCATTCATTATAATTATTGGGCCTCGCACGTTGAAGGGTGAGACCTCGTTATCCAACCAGTTTTGGCTTCTGAGGGATGACATTCGTAAGGGTGCGACAGCTGATTAACTGAAAAATATATTTCATATTCCAAAAAATTTCAACACAGGAAACTTTCATATGTTGTCACGAATTTTATGTATGACACTGTATGTATACACTTGTGATGCACTGTTCGTAACCTTTGGTGTGGTAACGAATATAACTGGAGTTTTATCCCAACACCAAACCATCATTTTAACACTTCGACACATGTTTTGATCATTAAGTGATCATCTTCAAGAGGAAGATTGAACAGTTCAATGTTTCTCTTGAAGATGATATTCACTGTATGTATAGATGATTTGATTAACCTTTGTATATATGTTGTGATATTTCTCTCATCAAACCCACAAACAATACTTAGTATGACAAGAAAAAAAGCAAATCACACATTTTCCACTTACATCATAAATTATGGAGTAATTCAACAAAGGAAGTTTCAATCCACTCGTAGGTGGAAAAATGTTTAAGATTCACTTGAGTATTCACGGTTTCTCATTATCCACATTGTAATTGCCCAGAACAAATCCAACTCAATTTCCAAATTACCGTACAATCTATGCAAACGCTCCTTAATTTCAGAGTACATGCTGCTACTTACTACTTAGTTGAGGTTAAAATTGTCGGTATTACAAACTTCGGCAAGTACATCAATACCGCAACTAATCGGCTCTAATAAATACTCAGAAAGAGCTTTTCTGAAGCAGCTCAGGTAATCAAATAATTAAAGAAAATATTCGGTTGGTTATTAATGTTAGGAAATACTTTTGAGACTCAAATAACAACCCAGTGATGATCCTAAGTGTTATCATTCAATAAAACGTTTTTTGGATTTATTTCAAGACAATCGATAAACTTTAATAATTGATAACCTGAATATTACGCAGCTGTCGTTTTGGTATTCCAGAAGTTTGTTATGAACTTAAACTTTCATTCATAATTCAATGACCAAATAATTTTATTATACAGTAATATCAAGAACCGAATTCACTCATTGGTGTTAATCTGAAGGAAACACAAATAAACGATATCTACCCTTTGGGAAGAAGTAGAAATAGACCAGTCAAGATTGAATTTGT
>WOGP01000539.1:0-23718 GCA_015342065.1 Leptinotarsa undecemlineata | reverse complement strand
TTTAAAAAGCTTTGAAAAAATTCTATTTGACCATACAGATAATTGTTTAGATTAAGTATAATTTCACCATGTTGTAGCTTTCAAACAATAGTTACACCAACATGTAGGTGTGGAACTTCATTTTATTTCATTTTTATTTTATACTGATATTTTTTGTTTACATTTTTAAAGTCCATCTTTATATTTTTAAATTTTTGTCTTTATATACATACTTTTTGTTTTTTATTATCATTTTGGTATTGTTAAAAATAACTACAAGATTATATTAACCAAAGAATACTTTGTAGGCCATAACACCAGATCTATTCTGATTACTGGCCAATTATATGTTTATAAATGAATAAAATAAATAAATATTACAAAATACAAAAAACTTTTTTCAATCACATCCACAAAGTTTGAGGAATAATATCGGAGTAGTAATTTTTTCAATAATTTATTTGAAAGTTATAAACATTTATATTTAAAAAAAAAATGTGTTTCACCGAAATATTTTTTTTGCAATATATTTTTTGATATATTTACAGTAGTGTATTTTATGTAAAATTGTTAAAAAATGTAGATTGAAAGGAAACTAATTTTGGTAAAACTATTTTTTTTATGTAAATGTTCATTACTTTTTAATGAATCATTGAAAAAATTACATCTGTGAGATTATTCGTTAGACTTTGTAGATATGACTTTGAAAAAGATTTGAAAATTCACATTTTTCGGTTATTAGTAAATTTTTTAATATGCCTCATTGCTCTGCTGTAAATTACAATCGTTTATTGCAAATATATTGCAAGTTCTTTCATGTATTTCAATGTTCATGTGAAAGTAGTCATTGCGAAATGGTTTTTTTTCTCATTATCTGAAATACATTTCTTTGAACAGGGTTAGTTGTGGTTATTTTATTTCTGCCTGTCTTTGACAGTTTCCCACATTTTTCATTTTTCAATGTGTGAATATTTCTTCTCTACAATAGCTTAATAAATATACTCTTATGTCCCAGCTTCAAAATTAGATCATATTTATCAATCAGAAACAATTTGTGAAACGTACTAGTGTGATCACAATCTTCGACTCATTGAAACATTCATTATGGACAGATAACAATACATATCCTACAATAATGTGACCTCCAGGACCATACCAATCAAACATGGTGTTCCTCAGGGTTCAGTCCTGGGGCCACTGTTGTTTTTAATCTATATTAATGATCTGCACACCTTCTTAGACATCGCAGATGTATTTATGTACGCAGATGACTCAACTTTTTTATTGAGAAGCAGGAATTCAGAAGAGATCGATAGAATGTCAAATGAGACACTGTGATGAGGTGAAGCTTTCTTCAACGCAAATATTTTATCTTAGAATAAAAACAAAACTAAAGAAATAACTTTCTCAAAAAATACAGCAAATGATTCATCAGTCAAAATACTGGGATTTCACATAGATTCCAACCTGAACTGGAAGGAATACATTCAGAAATTGCAAAGAAAGTTGTCTGGTGCTGAAAACTGTATATTACGGTATGGTTCGCTGCCACTTAATGTATGGTATTTTATTATAGGGCACAAGCTCCAGGTGCCATCAGTTATTAATAAATCAAAAAAAAAATGTTAGAACTATAGCTAAGGCTGGACCGAGGGAACATGCCAAACCATTGTTCATCAA
This sequence comes from Leptinotarsa undecemlineata, assembly GCA_015342065.1. Lineage (NCBI taxonomy): Eukaryota > Metazoa > Arthropoda > Insecta > Coleoptera > Chrysomelidae > Leptinotarsa > Leptinotarsa undecemlineata. The sequence continues at coordinate 22,059 of WOGP01000539.1, read as the reverse complement.
AATGCAAATTTTAACACTTCCATGTATATATATTACAGAAGCAGGTCTTGAGGAAAATGGTTAACTTCGAAATAGAGTTAACTTGCAACCCTTTTTATAAAAAAAAATCAAGAAGAAACAACTAAATTGTCTATTTCTGTCTCTTTTATCTTTCCTCAGTTATCAAGTGAGATGTCGATATTATGTAGACTCGATTGAAGGCATATACTTTATTTGTATGCAAGGTAGATCAGAGAGTTTTGAATTGTATTATTTTGACTCGTAAATTATAGGTTAGATGAGGGCATTTGTATAATTACACTCAACATAAATAAGATCGAAGATATTTCATTCCTATAGGATGTCTTTCAAGTCATAGTTTATTTTTCAAAATAAAACAACGAAACTCACATTCAATATTATTCAGGTTGAAGAAAAGAAACTTGATGAACGGGAGAAAGCCCTCTTAGAAAAACGGCACACCCTTCCTGAGCAGCCCCACATATTAGTACACCCTTCGAGGACTGCAAAGTCTGGGAAGTTCGAATGTACAGTGATGTCCTTGTCTCTTCTATTAGACTATAGACCGGAGGACACTAAAGAGCATTCTTTCGAAGTGTCTCTGTTTGCAGAATTGTTCAACGAAATGCTCATCAGGGATTTCGGCTTCAACATTTACAAGGCTCTGCACGAACTGCCGGAAAAGAAAGAAGAGAAGAAAGAAAAAGATGAGAAGAAAGATAAAGAGGACAAGAAAGACGACAAGAAAGATAAAGATGAAAAGAAGGATGAAGAGGAAGTAAAGAAGAAAGATGAAGTGGCGAAAGGAGAGGAGAAGAAGAAGGATGAAGAAAAATCGAATGAAGAGAAGAAGAAGAAAGATGAGGAGGATAAGAGAAATGAGGACAAAAAGTGTGATAAAGATAAAAGAACTGGTGACAAGAGAGATGATGATAAAAGGAAGTCTTCTAATGCGAAGAGGGATGACAAAGCAGTTGACGACAGTGACGACGACGATGATAGTGAAGAAGACGATCGAAAAGACAAGAAAAGAGATAAGGATCGGAAGAGAAAGGAGAAGGTGAAACTGTACACTAAGGATAAACATTTATTGCTCTCTTTCGTCTACTTCGATCAGACACATTGTGGCTACATTTTCGACAAGGATATCGAAGATCTTCTGTTCACTTTGGGTTTGAAACTGTCCAGAGCACAAGTTAAAAAACTAGTCAGTAAAGTAGTCGTAAGGGACACGCTTCACTACAGAAAATTAACGGACAAGCCAAAAGAAGAAGAATCCGTTTCAGTGGAAGAACCTTTGGATACAGAGGCTTTGAGACAGTTGGCCCTAGGAAATAAGAGCATGCTACCAGTTATCAAAAACGAGGATGAATCAAAAATATCCGGCCAAGCAGAATTACAAGAAGGTTAGTGAATATCTCAACGTCATACTTGAGGAACATAAAGATTTAAATTAGCAGAAATATTTTTATCGATGAAATTGATTCCATCTCAAAAAATTTTCAGGTTTCGCCCATTACCGAGGATCTTTGGTGGACATTGGTAAGCTCATCTCTCAGCTTGAACGTAGTGAAAAGACGCGAATAGAAACCGAAGCGAGGATGGTCGACTTGAAACATGAAAATCAGAAGTTGTCTGATAAATACAGTAAATCTAATTCAACAATAAAGCATTTGAACTCTGAGGTGAAGGACTATAGGGAGCGGCTGAGGAATACAGAGGATTCGTTACATAAAGTCACTGTAAGTATGAGTACATTTCAACATCTCTGAGAGGGTGATTTCACTTGACCAAATTTTAAATTGAGCAACTGACTGTATTGAAACTGTTCGTGAGTTGATGGAGAGACACATTAGTTAGTCAAGTTTTGAAATGAACTATCGACAGTGGGTTTTTCAGTTGAGAAACTCATCTAGAGTGATTCCCAAGAATCTTATATTTCGATCAGTATTTGTTAGGATCGGTTTGTTCACCATGAAATATATGGTTTCCACACTGTTTTGCCAGCTGTGAAATTGAATAACTTCTGTTTTATCTGCATTAAATAATAAGTCGTTGTTATTGAAGTAATTTTATATCCTGCTCACTATTCTGGTATAATGGTTTTTTGATTTTTTTGTTTCTGGTGCAGATAAAACCAGTGAAGAGTCTTCTGCATAAGCGGTATAATGATCTCCGGTAACTGCTGAGTCGATATTATTCATATAGAGGATAAACAGTAGAGGACCCATTATTGAACCCTGTGGTACACCCACACTCGAATTCAGAAAATCAAAATTGACTCTGTAACCTTCATTCATTCTATTGAATTGCATTGACAAAAAGATATCAATCAGACAAAAAAAACCTTCTAGTGTGTAGATCATTAAATATTAGTGGAAAATTGTTTCTTGTGGTGTAAGAGCAGGAAATAACAAACATTATGTGAATATTAACTATCAAGACCATCAGAACGTTAAGCTAAAATCTGAAGCTGCTGATTCAATCATCTGTAGCAAAGGTTTCGTCCTCTCCTCATCTTGGGTGAATAACTTCTTTGATCAATTACCCAAACACCAAACTAATATTTTTACAGTCGACGCGCGTTTCGCCAACAAAGTTAGCATCCTCAGGAGAAGAAAATTGGTCTAAAACATTAGTGTTGTCAAACATTAGTGTTGAAGCTTTTCCTCCTCTGTAAATCATAATTTTTGTTTTCAGGCCCATTCGAAATTATTCCAACAAACGCTTGTCGATATTCGCGACAAGATTGATCCAGTTCTCAAGAGCACGTCTCACAAAGAAGAGTCAAAAAAAGAAAAGGAGGAGAAGGAAAAAGAAAAGGACAGGGATAATAAGAAGTACGACGACGGCAAGTCCAGGTGGGAAAAGGATAAGGACAATGTCAAGAAGGAAGAAACGGCAGACGTTGAAATGAGCGAAGTAAAAAAGGAAAAGGAGTGATATGAATAGGGAATGTGTGTATATTTGGATTTTTCAAAGGTTAGGCGGGATAATGTTAAACTTTAGTCATAGAGTTGGATTTTTTTCTGGAGCAAATGTGCGTTTAGTTATAATTTAGAGTTAGGGTTTATCGATGGCAAGTGGCATTGAATATTTTCAGTTTAGTAACTGTGTTCATTGGACGGTGAACAACCAAAAAAATTTTCCAATAAACGTATACAGTGTGGGCATAAAACTTTTGTATGTGACAAGATGTCAAGGTTGAATGAAGGCACCATTTTTAGTGCTTTGGAATAAGCTATCAATTTTTTCTTTTCAAAGTGACTATCAAAAAGTGTTTAGTTTTTTGAGATCATACAAGCCGTTTCTTGGTTATTGTTATATTTTCTTTCTGAGAAACTTCAAACATAATTTTGATGAAAATTTCATTTGAAACTCTCTCCAATTTACGCCAATACACGTTCAAAATTTTCACAATTCACTGCCTGACAATATTGCCTCCAGAAACATTCTAGAATGTGGTTATATAATATATACTCTATATTTCAGGTTTCCCCCACAAAAATCTAGGGGCATCGAAGCAGGTAATCTAGCGGGCCATTCTAATGAACAGTGTCTGCCCATTATTCTGTTTGGATAATTGTTATCTAATTACTCTCAAGCCAACTTATCATGTTACCTGGAAGGTAACATAACTTGAAAACTCCTTTGCATAGACCTAAACTATTATCTCATCAATCATAGCCTGAGATGATTTGTACATCATCATTCAGCTATATACCCTGTAGTTCTCGTTTTTCCCACAAAAAATCTAGGGGTATCCAAGCAGGTAATCTAGCGGGTCATTCTAATGAACAGTGTCTGCCCATTATTCTGTTTGGATAATTGTTATCTAATTACTCTCAAGCCAACTTGTCATGTTTACCTGTAAGGTAACATAAATTGAATACTCATTTGCATAGACCTGACCTATTATCCCATCAATCATAGCCTGAGATGATTTGCATCATATTCAGCTATAGGGAACCAATTGAATTTTCTCCCAACCATATTGGTACTGCAATGTGGTTACCCAGAAAAGCCGCCTGCAGGTACTCCGTATTGTGGGTACCTGCAGTTGCATAATGTATACCCTATAGTTCTCGTTTCCCCCACAAAAAATCCAGGTGCATCGAAACAGGTAATCTAGAAGGCCATTCTAATAAACCAAGTCTGCACATTATTCTGTTTGGATAATTGTCATCTAATTACTGTTGAGCCAACTTGTCATACTGAGGTGTACATTATATGAAAGTTAACCTAAATGGATAAGTCATTTGCATTGGTCTTGGTCAGCAGTAACATTTTGAACATCTATTGAAAGAAACGAATGAGTTTTCAACACAATTTGTATTGAAACTATGATGTTTATCATTTACTTGTAGATTCTTGAAAGAGTATATGAAATTTACTAATTACTCATGAATGACTGGTCCAATTTCGAAAAATAAACCCGGGTTGAATGAAGTGTTGAAAGACCTATTAAACTAGGTATGACGAGAGCCTTCGTTATTAAAATAAAAGCAGTTAGCACCCAATCTTCAACAAGTGTCGGTCTGATCTTAAAACCTAGCCTCTTTCGATGGTTAGAGGAGGGGAAACGAATAACTTGATAGTTTCATTTCAAATATTTTTTTGTTTTTATGGGAAATATTCAACATGTTGCAATAATATGTATCTCTTTTATGAGGTATGTTAAGTAGGGTTTATAAGGATTAAAATGAAAAAGTAATTGGACAGGTAAGGCAGTTTTTAGATTATAACTTGAATTGCACGTTTTATGAAGTTAACTTACAATAGGGAATTTGTAACTCGCCAGCAATATATATTACATAAAAAAGATTGTTTTTTCTTTCAAGCTTTCCACGAAAGCTCTAATGAAGTGTGACCATGAAATGTGAGTCATCAACAGTTCCAATATGAGGATATCAACCAAAATTTTGAAGGTGTTACAAACATAATCAAGTGAGGCATAAATAAATAGCATAAACAGAATGGAACATTTCAGAGAAGTGATCTGTTGAGTGCATGACTCAATTGCTCTCATGTGACGAGAAACTCATCTGAGGAGTAAAAGCAGTGTTCAAGTATATATTTTTTTGTGCTTTTTTGAACTGATCAAAAGATAGTGAATTGATTCTCTCCGGAAAGCAGTTATATAGATTGATATTCAGAGAATTATGTTGAGATTTGGTTAATCTATACCTTGGAGTTTTTAATAACTTAGCATACCTAGTATTATGGTCATGTATATCTGACTGGGCTTGTAACTGGTTGATATTTTTGTGTATTTCTAATAAGGAATTGTAGATATATTATGAAGGTAAATGCATGATGCCAAACTATAAAGTGTGGGTGACAATGTTCTCTATATCCAACTCCAGCTAAAGTTCTTACTGGTGCTTTTTGTTGTCGAAAGATGGTTATTGCACGAGTGGCATTTCCCCATAAAATTATTCCATAGTTTATCTGCGAATGAAACGGAGAGACATATGTCATTCTCAGAGTATCAGGTTGAATTTCTTTTTTCAACTGCCTCAAAAGAAACAGAGTACTTGTTACAGAGTGTTATAGAATCAGAATCTAAGATTGTTTTGCCAATACTGTAAAGAGTGGTATCCAAAGAAAAATATAACTCAAATTTCTTATTAACACGACAATTAAGTAATGTTGTTGCACACTTTAAATAATACAGATATTTCTAATTTCAATTGTTTTCAGGTTCAAACATTGGTCAAAGAACTTAGGAGGATCACTTTACTCTGGGATGAATTGTGGTTGGGTACTCTTGCTCAGCACCAGTCCGAGATTACTAAAAGACAACACCAATTAGAATATGAAATCGAAAAGGTAAATGAAAACATCAGTTTAGACAAAGAGGAAAAGGCTTCTTTGATAATTGAGAAACATCGAATTATCATTAAACCTCTTATATTCATTTTGGAACAACTTCTGGATGTCACAAGTGTTGAGGCTGAAACTCCACATGAAAAACAATTTCAAGAAAAATATTTGGATGATATTATAAGTGTCATAGCAAAGCTGAAAAGTCCTGATACCCCAGAAAACCCGCAGGAGTCCCTGCAACCACTGAAATACATACAAAAGAAATTCCAACAAAAATTCCACAAAAGAGCTTCCTATTCATTGAAAATGCAAGACATCAGTCCTGTACTGTATTCCATGAAAGATACAGTAATTGCCATGCCTGGTTTGGCCCTAACAAAGAACATCACAGTGTCGAATGTTTCTAACCTAGTGTCTGTTCTACCAACTAAAACCAAGCCCAAGAAATTGATGTTTCAGGGATCAGATGGGCAAAGTTATACATATTTGTTCAAAGGATTGGAAGATTTACATTTAGATGAAAGAATCATGCAGTTTCTGAGCATAACCAACACTATGATGGCACAGATTGCTGATCCATCCGGTCCTAATTTCTACCAAGCCCAACATTATTCAGTAATACCTCTGGGTCCTAGATCAGGCTTAATATCATGGGTAGACGGAACGACACCCGTGTTTTCATTGTACAAACGGTGGCAACAGAGAGAAATAGTAAAACCAAGCTCTAAAACTGCAGCAGGTGTTACTGCAAGTGTGTTGAGACCATCAGAACTCTTCTACAATAAACTCAACCCACTGTTGCGTGAGCATGGTGTTAAAAACATTGATAATCGTAAAGAGTGGCCAATCACTGTCCTGAAACAAGTATTGACAGAACTTATGAACGAAACTCCTAGTGATTTGCTTTCAAAAGAATTCTGGTGTAACTCGATAAGTGCTGACGTTTGGTGGCAAGTGGTTAAACGTTATTCATATTCGGTTGCAGTAATGAGTATAATCGGTTACATTATTGGACTTGGAGACAGACATTTGGACAATGTTTTGGTTGATTTGACTAGTGGAGATGTAGTTCACATAGACTATAATGTATGTTTCGAAAAAGGAAAAACTCTACGAGTGCCCGAAAAGGTTCCATTCAGATTGACGCCCAACATCAAAGAGGCTTTGGGAGTTACTGGGGTGGAGGTGAGTGTATAAGTTTTTTTATTGCTAAATTGTTGGTTTACTTTTGTTTGCTGTATTTCTGCTGTTATGCATTTAAAGAAATTCAAATTGAATTCAAAATGCTTTACTAGCTCATATAAAAATTCATATCCTAATTCAACAAATTCCTTTTTTCCCCCACTTCCCTCTGTGCTATACTCCAAACAGTTGGGGTTATTAAATACATTTTTGAAAGAATTTCAAATATAAGAAAGGTTGCCAAAATTACCCTATACAAGTAACATGTGGACAACACTCGATTCTACTTGAAAACATTGTTAGAAAAAATTGTGAACAAAGTAAACAACATATCGTTAGTGGTAGGGATCATTCCAAATAAAATCGCCAACGCATCACACTTATATTAGGCTCTGTTCAAAGAAATGAAAGATTTTTTTTTTAGTATAAAGATGGAGAATTACAAAGCCAAAACCTTTTTTCCGAAAAAATATGTTTTGCAAATGATTGGATTATATCATATTTGAAAGATAGAAAATATATTGTTTATATCAAAAAATAACAAGTTAAAAGAAAAAGTAATCGATTTGGGTGTTCAAGGTACTCTTCATCATTTTTATGAATGATATATATGATCAATTCAGTTCCATATGCACAAAATATACCTTTGCTGAAGAAATCAATTTTTTTATCAAAAAAAAAAAAAATTATGATAGAGTACCACAGTACTATGATAGAGTACTGTAGCAACTTATTCAAATAAAATCATATGTTTTAATTTTTATTTCACAGTGGCTTACTTGATATATTTTTAAATAACAGTAATTTTCTTCATAGAGGGTTTTGGAAAATTTTCGTTTGAAACTCATTAATACAATTTATTGTATGATTTCCACTGTAAAAGGGTTTCATAAAAAATGCGTACCGTGTTTCGCTGTACAATAGCTTTCTCAAGTGTAAAATAATTCCACGTCACGGTTTTTGTAAAACCCTTCATAGTGGAAATCATACAATAAACTGTATTAATGAGTTTTAATATGTATTTTCATCAAATATCGGCCAGTTCTATTCAATGAATTTTTGTTTATAATGACTCTTAATGTATTATCCGTCAAAAATTGATTCTATCACCCCTCATAGAACAGTATGCCTACGAGAATAATGAGTTTTACTCTGGTCAACTTGAGGTAAAAAATTATTCCCAAAAGTCTACTATACTTTTTTTAGTTCCAGAGAAATACAAAAAAAAATGAAACTTTCCAAATGCTATTTTCTGTTGTATCTTCTTCATTTGAAAAAATATTGGAAATCTGTTCCCACTTCGCTTAGTCACTTTCATTGTATTGCATACTGACTTGGGGTACTTTCAAATTTCAGATTATGAAATCAGACCTGTATATTTTGTACCAATTTTTTGATGGACAATGTTTATTTGATATTGCAAAATGTTTTTTTTTCAATATCAGGAATTTCACTCAATTGATGCTCTTGAAACAAATTGTCATTATGATTATTATTATTATTTATTACTCTTCCGATAATAGCTTGAATGAAATCAAATCTTTTTCTATTTATTTACCAACACCACCTCATCAAATACCTGAAATATGATGAAACACAAAATTTTAAAATTTTCAATGAAATTTTCCTATGTCGTGCCACTCTCAAATGTTCAAGTAAATTTTCTATGTCTCGCGGTGTCAATCAATAATGAGAAATAAGAGTTAATGTTTAAGAGTAATGGGTTGGTACTGACCTCAAACTGTAAATTAACTCATCTTTCTCAATTCAAAATTGACCTGAAGTTCCTGTGAGAATTTGCATATTCCATCTAATAAAAATTTCGACAAGTAGGTATCTCTTTTGTTTGTACTGCTTATTTTAATGAAATTTCCGAATGACATTCAGAAATTTCATTTAAGATTCAAAGTAGGAAAGATCTATTTGCAAAAACAAAATCAACACCAGCATATTTTTCTTGGACACTGATTTATATTTTCTTACATTTTCCAACCAACAATGCAGATTCCAAGAACAATTCATTCATGATCCAACACCATATAATGTTGTTTTGACCAGCCAGGAATGCAGTGTCGGACTCGGCTGTCCTTAAAGGATTAGCCTGACTATAAGTAAGGGTGGACAACTCCCCTTACGAAGACACTCCAAGGCGGTTTGTTGCAAAGCCAAGCTTCATTATCGACTGCTTTTGGTCTCATCTAGTTGCCTTGTAATTGAAGTTGCCATGTGAAAGATAAAAAGACAATTTCTCATTCAGCGGTCAATATCACTTTGCAAGATACTGTTATGGGAATAGTTGTTCATCATTGATGAGCAAGATTTAAATTTATTTACATATTTACTTATATTTTGGCTTGTCTTAGCAGTTTAAGGTCAAAAATAATTGGTACATTTTACTACTGATTGACTCCCGATCAAACACCACGAGATGGATGATGGATGATAAACACAAAGCTTGAATTTTTTTAAACCTCTGGAAGAAAGTACAAATTGGAAAAACTTCATTGGAAATATTAGATTTGTGACATCGACACATGATATCAGGGTTGGGATAAAAGAAATTATAATGTATTTGATGATCATCAATATACCTAAACTCTTGGGAATATCTAGAGAACTTTAAATTCAAGATATCATATTAACATTTTCTATAAAAAAAATTACTACAGAAATTTTATGCCCGTATTTAAAATCTCAAAAGTTGAGGGTGACCTAAGTCAGACAATACCCTGTGTGAAAATTGTATGATCAAATTATGAGAGTACAATAAAAGTTACTATTGTAAAGTGTAAAGGGATATCCAATATTTCTTCAAATGGAGAAGATACAGCAAAAATAGAGTTTCAAAATTTTTGTTTTTTTTTTCTTCGTATTTTTGGAACCAAAAGAGCTAGATTTGATTTGTTGTATCGTTTTATAGTACCTGAAAATAGGCAACTTCGCCACAATTTAAAATACTCTTTATACCTCTTACATTTACCAGATCCGAATGCATAGATTCAAATCAAAATAACATCCAGGCTATTTCAGAATAAGATGCTGTTATATTTGTGTGTGAATCCTCAGGTGATATTAAGAAGAAAATAAGAAGAATATGACTTTAATAACTTTCTAGATATGTTTGAATTTAGCACAAGCCCTTTTAATCATCAACAGCCATTTCTTATGTACAGGTTTTCGAATCTACGAAGCAACTTCAAAGTCTCGGCTTAGGATCTCCCCTAAGATGTGCCTTCGTTAGGAGATTGTGTGTGTGTGTGAGAGAGATATATATAATTATCAAGTCTCTTTCTAGTTTTGACAATCTGTAGAAGATTTTCAAGGTTTTAACCAGTGGCTTCCATACAGAAATGCAGATACTTTTGGAAAAATATATTCGCATCTGCTTTCCCTTAAAATAAAACTAATTTTATAATATCCATTTATTTTAGGACAAATTTGATTCTTGACTTAAAAAAAAAATTGAAATTATTTTTATGCATGTTCAATATAGTGTTGTCAATTATCCCCTGAAAGAATAACTACGGCCGTCGTCGTTGGTCTTCGACTGTAACTTGAGGTCGCGCTCAACTCTGCTTGTGCTTCTCAATTATTCTAGGTGTCGCTTTGCTTCGAGAATATTCCTATCGGTTTTCGAAGACTTCCATCGAGATATATAAGCACTATCAACTGGCAGAGGAGGCAAGTCTAGTGGAATGTGTGATAAAAGGTAATATAGAAAGGTGAAATACATTTGAGTATTAGTCTGAAGTTCACTTTTTATCGAACTCACGGGAAAACTTATCATTTTTTTTGTTCGTTTTGAATATTTACCAGTATGTTTCTGTCTTTTCCTGTTGTTCCTGAATATTTAGTAGTAATTCACGATCTTCATTTTGGCGTAATCTTTCTTCCTCCCTCCTTCGTACATCTTCTCTTCTGCTTTCTTTTTTTCTTTTCTTCGTTCATCTTCCTCCCTTCTGTAATAATCAGTCTCGGCCAGGTTCGCTTTCAAAGCCTTGAACATTCCGTCGTAATCGACACTTTTTGTTTTCAACATAAAACAGATGATTTTTAGTCAGTTGTTCCATTCCCTACACCAAATGTTACCTTTCCTCCGTGGGTTCGACAGTAATAGACCACACTGTGCAATTAAACTCAACTTGATTTCACGACACTGCCAATACAACACAAAAACTTAACCTGAACTTCAGATTAATACTCAAATGTCTATTGCCTTGTACCGTACTTTCCACTAGATTTGCTTCCTCTGCCTGTTAATAGTACTTATATATCGCATAGGAAATCTTCGGAAGCCGATAGGAATATTCTTGAAGCGACGCAATGAGTAACACAACTAGAGTTGAGCGCGACCTAGGCCAAGTCATAGTCGATCGAGGAACAGTAATAAACATTACTTTACCGTTAAATTAAAATAACTGAATAATGTGAATAAAACTAAAAATAATTAAGAGTAACTGTTGAAATTGGCCAGCACCTGCAATTACGTATGCTTTCTCATTGAGGAGAAGAGCATGCCTGCATCGAAAACTTTTCTATTTGAATAACGCGTTTGGTATAATCATCTGTCATTAAATGCATTGCCGTCAGCAATCTATACATATAAGCAAACTTAGCATTTGTGAAGTTTACTGTGATAGTTATAAGCTCAAGAGGTATTATATTTATATAATATATGTTGAGTGAAAAGCCATGTACCTGAATGAATATCTGTCAAAACTGTTTGTCATCAATTATTTTGTCACCGCCATTGTTTCCCTGACAACAATGTTCACAGCTTCTTCTTTTAAAAGTCATACGCATATTGCGCATTAAATGCTTTCTATTTCATATGAAACCTTTCTTAGCCGAACAAAAAATTAAGAGATCCATCCTTACCAAAAAAATGATTTGGAATCTCAAAAATAATAATAAATAAATATAGTTTAAAAAAATAGTAAACACGCTTTTAAAGAACATCGAACTAAAAAGTTAAAAATATATATTTTTTTTAAATCTTAAAACAAAAACGAACGAAAAATACTAGTATTATAGTGAAAAAAGCAACGGGCGCTTGATATACAAAAAATATGGCACAAAGCGCTCACAATTCCTCCTCCTTTGTATAATGTGCACAACTGAAAGGCAATCCAGATAACTTCACCACATCGGTTCATATGCAAGTTTAAAAATTTAAATCAAGTTCGATAAATCATTTTTCTTCTATTATAATATTTTGATAGCTCACATCAAAAGATGAAAGAATTATTCCATTAACCTGCCTAAAATCTTATCATTATATATTCTACTAATACCAAGGCACGTGCATTAGTATTGTAGGTACACAACCTAGTTTATTTTCTCAACAAACTTGAACAAACATAATTGTTGAATTCAGTTAGATTCATTATTTTGCGAACTTGTTATTTTGTTTCATTGTTTGAAAGAACTGTTCAATACATAGGAGTTATTTCTACTGTTCTGTTTATAATCATATTTCTCAACACCCATCAGCTCACTTGTTGCATTGGCGGTCGAATACTTCTTAATATACACGGTTATTCAAATTTGAATTTATACTTGGATATATCATAAATGATAGGAGTTAAAAAATGGGTTAAATTGTGACTAAGTTGTCTTTTTTTCGGATACCACTGGTTGATACCCAAAAATCGATTCTGCTTTTTTGCTAACGGAAGTATACGAAAAATTCAAAATTACATTTTTTACTGAATCTTCTTTATTTGCAAATATATTGAAAATCTATCGACACTTTGTCATTTGAACTTCTGTTTATTATACTATCAGAATATCATATAAGTTTCATACAAAGTATCGTTGGACTAGGGGTACCCTCAACTTTGAAATTTTTGTATTTTTCTAGCAATTTTTTTGATCATTAATAACCGTATCTTATCTTAAGTTGTCTTCGATATTTCCGTGAGTTTTGATAACTAAATTATCGTAAAATAAATTATTTATTACGGCACTGATAACCATGAAATAAATCTACCACAAACCTCTAATATTTGCAGTGAACTTTCTCACGTAATACAACTTCCAGAAAAACTTAATCTCATTTCCAGTCCACATTTCAGCCTACGCAGTGCTCAATCGGGAGTCGATCAGTAATGAAAAACGAGCTGATATTGACCTCAAACTGAGAAAAAATTTATCTCTTCTTATTCAAAGCTTTTATGAAGTTCCTCATAGAAATTGCATATTCCAGAAAATTATAACAAGAGTTATTTTTTTCTTAATTTCTGATCTAACGAACATCAATATCACAGGTAAATCTTCCCCGTTGGATGATTTGCTATGCGGTGAAGTAGAACTGTCTACAAGCAAAATAAACTTCATTAGAAGTAGGAAATACAAATCAATTCGCTGAATTTATTTCATAAAATAAAACCAAATGGACATGCCAATAGTAGAATCTGTACCACCCCAAAGGTGCGACTTTTTTCCCTCCTGTTCATATTATTAACTAACTGAATCTCAGCAGAGACTTTTTCAAAGAACGTTAGTGTTACAAAGACGGAAAATAAGATACCGTACAGGATGTATTGTTAAATTTATACAAATTACTAGGTCCATCTTCAACATGCATCGATTATCAAATAATCGACTTGAAGTTTTCAAGCCCTAATATTTAGAAAACGGTTGCTTACAGCGACTAGTAACAAGGGTATGATAGAGGAATCGATTTTTTTACTGAAAAATGTGCAAGTACGTCCAAAAAAGTTATGAATCTTTAAAAAAGAAAAAAACGTGTAGGTGGCGCCCCCTACGAGTAAGATCAGTAAGAACATCAGGTTCGAATTCGACACCTCAAAAACCTCCTATTACAAAAGTTATTTGAAAAAAACGAAAATAAAAATAAAACTTCAACATCCTGTATCTTGGAGGAATCACCTCCTGAAGTTTGTCAAAGTGCTTTTGAATCACCCTGTATATTTCAAATCTGGGTGTATGTATATATCATGTTGAAATTAGGTATGCACTTATTTCAACACCTATGATATTGATCTAAGCAATCGAAAAATTTTCGGTTTACCTCATAAGGTATCACAAACTATTAAAAATAAAGTAAAAATGTGGAGCAAAGTAACTCCGTTTTACGGGATATGAATATATCAAAAATTTTGTGAACCTTTCAGTCTATTAGTTGTCTGGCATAGGAATATTCATGATAGAAACAGTAAGTATGATTCACAAACAGGGAAATAATTCAATGAAATCACTTCACAATATATTAGTACTAAATAATAATATGAGATAATCAATTCCTTTATATACCCTTATAAAGGACTCCCACATCTATAATGGGTCTAGAACTACTTGTTGAACTTTTAAAAAGAAATCAGGGTTTTACCAATTTCAAAATAGATATGAAATAATTTTGATTTGTTGCAGAAATCCCATTTTCAGGTCATTTAATAATACCTTGGAAATACATTTTGAAAATAGTAGTTACGTTAGTGTTATAATCCTGTATGTATTGTTTCAATATTTATGCTTAAAATATTGTTTACTGGAGCTTAGAATTTACTACAAATTACATACAAAACTTATGAAAACCATGAAATATCTTTCTGGAAATGTCATTTTTATTTCAATAATATCTTGAACATTATTCAATAAATACAACTTGTTTCAATGTATCAAACTTATAATCTTTTGACATGTCAGTTCATCAGTGTTTTCAATGAGCTGATTGTTGAACTAGATTTTACTATTTTTTGTACAACTTGGAAAAGTTTGCTTTTTCTGTATCCATTTTCTGTATGAATTTTAATCTAATACTAGTGTTACAATAATATATTGAGAATATGAAGAGTATTGTCTGAATAATGAAGATGTGTCTTCATTTTAAGTTGAAAGTATACGTTTGCGAATTGCTGAGTTTCTGTTCCATAATTAACCAGTAAATACTTTCGATTTCAACAATATTGCCGATATTGAAAATGTAGCTTAAGAATCAACTTTAGTTTCCTGTTATTGAATACATTTATTCAAATTACACACACATAAATATGTTTCTCTTCCTTGAAGTCATACAAAAAACAGTTTTACAGTTTTATCACGAATGTTTTAATCATTTCAAATCCATAATTCATTTGAGATAAGTATTACATTGTCTTCACATTGAAGGTTTTTTGATTCGTTGAAACATTATTCACATCATCAGAGGTTTTTTGCGTTATCAAAATATCTCCCCTGCTTAGCAAACCCTCAAAATGTTTCCAAAGCCTGTCTTGTGAGTATGAACGTGAACCGTTCTCGAACTACAGTATACACTTGCAGTAACTTTTAATCGTCTGGTACTGTTTCACTTATCTACTACACTTATTTTGTGAACTATTCACTCTAAACATGCTCTAGTTTGTAGTCCTAACCCGTGAAATATCTCTTTGTATCGGCGATACTACACTACATTCAAGTTTCTTTTCATTCGCCACTAATTCCATTTGAATTTCGACATCAACGTTTGTTCCTTCCGTTTGGCAAGATATGTTGCAAATGCCATTCATTGAATTTCGCTGACTTGGTAGATGATTGGTAATGAAATTTGCACTGGTATGATCTGGCGTACGGCATTTCACCAGACAAAGGAAAGCCTTTCGAAAATTGGTGTTCTTCCAGGCATATATCAAGGGATTCATGCAGGAATTGGCCATTGCTAGGTTGAAGAATATCTCGTACAGAGATGCTGATTGGAAAGATTTAGCTGTCCTCGCGTATATCGTTATTACTAGATAGGGCAGCCAGCATATGGTGAAGCATCCTAGAATGATCATCATCACCTGAAAATTAGACATGTTCGTTAATTATCTTTCTGTAAAATTGGTACGCCAGATTATGTTTCCGTAATTCTTGTATTCAAAATGAACGCTATTAAAAATTTTAATGGTGATAGATCCCAACCTTATGTAATATATTCTTTTTATGCTTAGTAGACAAGAAATATTGTGAAGAAATAATAATATTGATAACCACAAAATACGTTTCCGAATAAAAAAAATTGGAGATCCCACAAAAATATTTTGTGTGTCAATTAAAAATTGCAAAGTATTTTTGGAGTATATTTCCATTGCTTTTCTATGTTCAATATCTTATGAATATAAAATTAGAAAATCAAAGTACATTTTGATTTTCAGAAAAGAAAGTTTTTGGCTCTCTACTTTGACTTTCCATTTTGGTACAAAAAATGTGGGAATCTTCCAAAGAAAGGAACACTATATAAAGATGTGTAGATAATGCAAAGAAGTAACTTCCAGACACACACTTGAACAAAAAGCCCTCTTAAGACAGCTATTTTCATTGAATTATACGAAAAACACTTTTCTCTATTCCGTTAGTATTTCAAACATTCGTAATGGAATCGAATCAGATATCATTCACAGGATTCCTACACAATATAATTAACGAAAGAAGTAAAATTTCATCTACATGGAACACGGTCAGGATTTATTTAAGAATAACTGAAAATATTAAGGGGTCGTTCGAATATCACGTAAAGGAGTGAAAGTATAAAAAATGCCTGGAGAGCATTGTTGTGAGTTGTGTGAATTATGCTATTATGTTAATATTCTTTAAAGAGTCAGTATTTCTTGTTGTTTGTGTATCCACCCTTCCACAATCTGAAAAATAATCAAAGGAAAATCAACAGGCAATCCTCTGAAGTGTAATAAAGGACAAACTGCGTAATGCAAACCACTCAAGAGTTCATTGTCAGTAACTTGTCATTCTCATAAATGTTTCCTTCAAATGAAATAAATAATTTGAAAAAATGAAATTTTTAATACTCAGCTCATAGTTAACGGTTCGAAAAGTGAGCCCACCCCGAAAAAGGAAAGAGAAAACTTCCTGAAACGTTAACTATTTCGACAAAGCCAAATATATTTCATTTTTTTAATTATTTATTTTATTGGTAGACAAAATTTGTGAATACAAGTTACTGATTAATTGGACTCTTCAGTAGATTATGTTTTGCAGTAACTTTTGGGATGAACTTTTTAGTTTGCTCTTTTTCACATTTCAGCATATTATCTATTGTTTGAGCTTTGTTTATACTCAAAAAAAGGAGTAATAATCGCTACCATATTATTTCTCATAAAATTGTTTAGAAACTATTCGCGAAAAACATAAAAAGTGTATGTCGACTGGAAATATTTTCTGAAGTTGGTACCATCGATGTTGTATTTCACATAATTGGTATTCAATCGTAATAAAAAAAAAAATTGGTATAGAATTGAGTTGAAACTGTTATCCGGTCTATGTACGGTGGTAGTATTCACCGCTCTTCGATCTATATATAATTTACCGGATGTCCATAATCTCTTGATCCAAAAACCGCCTAGCTAATACTTGTAGGTCTCTCTTGGGTAGTAGAAATGAAGATGGTTTTTGGAAGTGAATGTTTCTGGGAAGGTTTGTTACTGAATGACACCCAGATCACTAACAAGTTTTTGATAACCGGATAAAAAAGTACGACTCAAACGTATTCTGACAACCTACTTATTACTTTGGGTAATCAATAAACTGCGAGCGCCTGCATTCTTACTCAAATTACACACCAAGCTGAAGATGTATCGATCATAAAACTTGTGTTTAATTATTTCTCGTTGATATTTAAAAGTCAATTCGTAAAATTCACAACGCATAGACCCTGTCTGAGAATCACATGGCAAATTTCAGCATGCAACATGCACTGTATAAAGATACACCCTAGGCGAATAAATGGTTCAAGATTAGACTTTCTAAATCCCCTGTCGTATCTTCGAGAACAAAGGTGACATGAAAATGTCCTGATTGTCCTAAGTTATATCCAGCCAACAAAAAAGCAACCCAAACAATGATAGATGCATGATCAAAGCATGATCACCACGCACATTTGCATCTATTGGGCAAAAATAAAGAAGCCTCCGTACGCTGGCCAATTAGATTTAAATGCAAGCGACTGGCGGAATTCATTGTTAGTGTCGGAGTGGTCGGTTACGTTTTAACGCCTGTGGTATGTACATATATGATCTGTATCTCTGTATCTGTAGAGTAGGGAGGGTGAGTGTAGGCCCACAGCACTTAGGCCACATGTGAACCATTGTACATCTTCCCAAAGAGTGATCCTCCTAGGTCATCGTCCATCCTGTACTTTCCAGGAAGGTGGACAGGTCTCTGGCAGACATCTACTTTAAATCGGCAGGTGTAGGCCAAGACTCACCGAACATACACTCTCTTATTGACGATAACTCCGGACATTCGCATAGGACATGCCTGACAGTTTCTTCTTCCTGTTCATACGTCCTGCATAGAGGTGTGTCCACTGGCCCCATATTGTGGAAGTGTTTCCTAGTTGGCAATGGCCAGTCAGAAATCCTACTGTTAAGCATAGATTTGTAGATTTTTACTGGTCATCGCCAGATATTTCTTCGGCGCCAGTTTCCCAGGGTCGCCTAGGGTGATCCTGACAAGATTGCATCCTTTGATTTCATCCCATCTCTTTAGGGATTGAGCATGGGTATGACGTTTGGCTAGTTCCGCAAGTGTCAAAGTCATCAGACCGTAGGTGCCACTGGGTTCTAAAATTATAAGTCCAGCCGCTTCCCTGGCTAAAGAGTCGGCAATGCGATTACCTTTATTCCTGTCGTGCCTTTAATCCAACTCAGGGTAACGTTATTATCTACCGAGGCTTTGGCTAAATCTTGGTGGCACTCTAGTACTAATGGGGCTTTTCTGCCATTAGTGCAGATTGTTATGTTTTTGCCAGAAATTCCTTTCCTGATTATTTCTTTTGTGGCGATTGAGATACCAGCTAGTTCTGTTTGAACCACGCTGGTATTTTTTCCCATTCCCCACTTAATACTTTAGGCTTAGTGATCTGGAGTACACTCTACATCCTAAGCCTTCTATGGTTTTTGAGATGTCTGTATATATACATATTGCATTTGTAGCACCTGACTCTGAGTTCTGTTTTATTTGTATTTTGTAGGATTTATTAAACGCAAACCTGGGTTCAATTGCATCCCTGGTTGCCTACAGCAGAGGTTGCGCAGTAAGCACTTCCCGCCATAGGCCTAGCCTCAATTGACCCATTCCTACTTCGAGGTTTACACCAGCTGCGCGCAACCGTAACATGACCATTAACGCAACATTCTTAACGTACAGGTCCAGATGGGTCAGACCAATAATTAATTCCATTGTCGCGGTTGGTGTTGGTGTCATGGCTCCTGTGATGTTTAAACAAGCAAATTGCTGAATTTCATATAATTTTCAGATGACCGTTGCTTGTAGATATTTTCAAGTTTAAAATTTTTAAAACCTCAAGTACTGGTACGTCTGAAGAAACTGCTAATTTGTGTCCCTACACTACACTTAAAAATGTCCCAGCCGCATATTATAAAAAATCGGTCGTTCCATAGTGCGACTGTGTACAAGCAGCCTTGTCTGGAAGGTCACGTACACTGTGCATGATAATGTTTTGGAGCACTCTGTTGTTTGGTTGGACACAAGTATTAACCTGTAATTATAAATGGAACCACTCACCGATTTACCACAATTTTAAATGATCGGCCATTGAAAGTTACACTTTTTAGTGTCAAAGCTCTAACATTCACGATCCGTTTAATTATAAAAGCCTCAAGTATCAAATGGATTTGGGTTATACCAGATGGCGAAAATTTAATTGCACACTTTTGCTATGTAACGGTAAAGAATACGATAGGTATTGGTTAAATTGGACAAAAAATGTACGTGAGTCGTTGACGAAATAATCGAAAAAACTGTTATATGTACTTTATGAAGTACTATATGTACTTCATAAAGGCTAGAATATGCATTCATTTTATTTTTTATACGACGTTTCGTTTACTTAGTGCCACCCTTTTTTTTTCAAATATAGACCTGTATTTTTTCTATCGATCATTTTGAGACCGGCTCACAATATACTGGATTTCTAAACATAATTTCATTTCATTCAGAAAGTACATTATCTGTCTAATTTAACTAACATCGTATCTGATACCGTTACCGAGATAGCAATAGTGTGCAATTAAATTTTTGACACCTGGTATATATAGTTTTTTATAAAGCATTGTTGAAACGAGTTTTTCTAGAAGAATTTTTTCCTCACGGAAATAATACATTTTAGATAGCTGAATTTCTTGCATAGAAACTGTATGTTGAGGTTTGCTAATAGCGGCGGAACAAAAATGGAACACTGTCGTTGACGAAAATATTAACACATTGCAATTTAAATCATTGCTTGAGTTGAATTTCTGAAATATTTCATATGCTCATATTCATTGAACATATTTCGAATCGTTAAAATGCTCTATTTAGCACGCGTATTGATAATCAATATTCAGCATTAATTTTAATTTGAAGTGTTGTTGTAACTTGGTATTTATTAGATAATGAACTACCAGTATTATTAAATTCAGTTCCTGTATGAAACGAGTGCTTTGTATTCACGACCATAACTTATTTTCAGAAAATCTTACCGGTATTACTTTTTTGAACGAAATTTCTTTCAGAAAATTTCATTAGGTTGTTTTGAAGTTCTTGTCCGTTTTAATGTGTTTTTTGTAATGTGTTTTTGTAATGTGTTTTATCCTACTATGCCGTAGTGCGTAGTGTATACTGATCGATAGATAACTTTGTACTGTATACGTTGATGCTGATTTTTTCCCCAAACTTCAATTTTTTGACTCATTTCAGCTTATTACTATATGATGTCGTTGAGCTCTGGGTCAATTTATCTCCAATTTCAAATTGAACCGAAGCGTTGCCGAAACTCACCGAAAAAATAACCAGTCATTTGCCAACCATAGTGTTATAAAATCAAGATTTCGAAATAAATTCTCGAAATAGTCATCTCTCCCAACTATCTACCTACCTGTTTCTGATATATTCCTGTTGGAAAACAACTACTTCCCCGGATAATACCATGCTGGATATTGAATTATATCCGACAGATTTTCATGCCAGATACCTCATACAGATTAGTCTCACAGATGTTTCTCGTTCATTCATTTACCAGAACCTACGGTGTAGGTAGTTGGGAAAGATGAATACTTCGAGATTTTTTTTCAAAATGTTTATTTTCTAGTACGTATGTACTTCTCTTCTATACAGTCTCCATACATGTAATGCAAGTGTTAATGAACGCACTTTTCAACGTTAGTTTGCGAAATTTCGTTCTGAAGATTTTAGCCTCGAAGATGAGCACGCAGGTGACCTGTAGTGGTCAGCCTATAGTAATCTAGAATGAGAATTTGAGAACCCTGGTGGTCAAAAAGCTCAAAAAGTGGGTGCCCCACGATTGAACGATCGACAGAAATTGACACGTTCGAGATTTGTTCTTTGATTTGGCGCAACTAAAAATCCTTTTTTGGATCGGATCGTCATGTTTCATGAAAAGGGAATCTTCTACAACAGGGCAGTGGTTTGACACCGTTGAGCATGGGTGTGACGTTTGGCTAGTTCCGCAATTGTCGAAGTCGTCAGGGCGTAGGTGCCACTTGGTCTTAAAATTCTTAGTCCAGCCGCTTCCTTGGCTGAAGAGTCGGGAATGCGATTACCTTTACTCCTGTCGTGCCCTTTAATACACCTCAGGATAATGTTCTTATCTACCGATGCTTTGGCTAAATCTTGATGGCACTCTAGTATTAGCCCTGAGTTAACACGTTGACTGTACAAGGCTAATACGGCTTGTCTGCTATCAGTGCAAATTGTTATGTTTTTGCCAGAAATTCCTTTCCTGATTATTTCTTTTGTGGCGATTTGTGGCCAGTTCTGTTTGAACCACCCTGGTATTTTTTCCCATTCCCCACTTAATCCTTAGGCTTAGTGATTTGGAGTACACTCCACATCCTGAGTCTTCTTTGGTTTTTGAGCCGTATTGCGTATTGCATTTGTAGTATCCGACTCTGTGTTCTGTTTTATTTGTATTTTGTAGGATTTATTAAACGCAAACCTGGGTTCAATTGCATCCCTGGTTGCCTACAGCAGAGGTTGCGCAGTAAGAGCTTCTCTCCATAGACTCAGCCTCAATTGACCCATTTCTAC
>WOGP01000538.1:0-23719 GCA_015342065.1 Leptinotarsa undecemlineata | reverse complement strand
TTAGATTTGCACTTTTTACAAAACAATGTTGAATTTACCCCAGCACCAGCCATCACGTCCGGACGTCTCGAAGTCTCGCACCATAATATCAATGGTCATCTTTTTAAACAATATACGCCTGATTGATCCCAAAGTTTAGATAAAATAAATATAGTGTAAAAGGACTGAAAAACACGCATACGAAACTAAAAAATAAAAACAGTTCAAAAAAACTAAAAAACACGAACCCAATATTCATATTCATCGGTTTGAATAACCATCTTTTGTAAAGCTTTCCAGAGGTAAAGTGGGACTTTTGTTAGTAAATTTCTTGATCTGAATTCTTTTTTAATTTCAAATCGCTCAAATAATTTCTGAAAGTTTTTGAGCAAAACTTATTTATGCACGTTTGATTTGGGAAGTAAGCTAGTGAATACGTGATGAGAACGTTACGAAAAGTGTGATCGGTCGAGGCGAACGGAAGTTGAGACGGAGGTATAAGTAAGTGAAGATTGAAAGTGAGAGTTATGTTTCGTATATTACTATAGGGGCAAAAGAGTGAGAGAGGTGCGAGCACACATTTACGATCGAGTAGGGGAATTAGGAGAAAACTATCATACGTTGCCACTAATTTTAGCCGAAGATTTTATTGTTAAATTCACGTCCAAAGATTGACAACTCTTGGTAAACTTTCTACAAGGTGAATCGGAACTACAAATCAATAATAACCGAAAACAACCTACCACCAGATATCGAACAACAATCGATGCAATTTTCTCTAGATATCTTTCTATTTTTCATTCGAAAACATATGTATCTTATTTCTCATACCATACATTTCATTATGAAAATGATAACATTTTATTTTATTTTATTTTCCATACAGACTTAACAAGCCTTATTACATGTAAATTTTTATTACAAATCAATTGTTTGAGCTGACTTCTATACATATGCACTGAAAGAATAATGTTAAAACCTATTCTCTATGATCACAGTTATATTTCTAATAAATAACTAATAACATCATATCTGAAACCTGAGAAGGAATTACTGAAATCTAAATTTTTTAGAACATTAATTTAATTTGCTTTACGAAGCATGGTTGAAGCAATTATTTTTTTACTTGCCTTGGGTAGTTTAAAAAGGATTGGAGTTCTTATAGGATACTGAGGGACATTAAAATCAATGAGTTCTAAATGTAATATTGTTGTTTATCACTTTGTATAAAAACATTATTTCTGTTACATCCTGACTAATATAAAGAGATGATATTTTGAAATGCTGCCTCAAATCCATTGATCTGACTTTTGTGTAATCCGGCCAACAATGGTTTTGTATAGTATAGATATCTCAGTAACCTATTTTGTATTTTTTTCTATTCTGTTTAATCTGTGGTTGGGATTTCAAAATGAGCGAACCAAATTCTAATATTGGCCTTACAACTGTGATATAAAGATGTTTTATCGTGAATACGTTCACAAACGAATAACTAGATCTTATAATAAATACCAACATTTTGTTAGCCCTTTTACAAATTTAGATCCCAAGATCTTTCACTTCATTTTTTCTGTTAAGGAAAGTATCTCTATTTTTGTAACTAAATCCAATGGGTTTTTCTCGCAAAGAAAAGGTAACGATATTACATTTATCAATATTAAAGTATAATTTATTTTCTACGGTTCAATTATATTCTATCAATGTCTTTTTGTAGTACAACATAATCTCTGCCGGTTTGAATTTCTTTAAAGCATCTGAAATCATCTGCCAAAAAGAGTTCTTTAGAAAAATGTAAACATGATGTTAAATCATTGATAAATAAAACAAACAGCAAAGGCCCCAAGTTTGATTCCTGTGGGACACCCGAATTGATTTCATAGGAATCAGAGTAAATACCGTTATATCTGACTACAAAGTTACGATTCTGGAAATAATTATTGATTAAACCATGGTTGATACCAAATTTGTTGAGTTTTGAAAGCGATATGTCATGATCAACTTTATCGAAAGCTTTCGAGAAATCTGTATAAATCATCATTGGTGAATAGGAATAAATTGGTGTTCATAGATGTTTTTATTAACAAAATCATGTTATCACTCATCAATAGTATTTTGAGCATGAAAATAAATTTTGTTATATAGGATTTGCTCAAACAATGGGCATGTTTCATGATGTTTGGTTTATA
Organism: Leptinotarsa undecemlineata; assembly: GCA_015342065.1. Classification (NCBI taxonomy): domain Eukaryota; kingdom Metazoa; phylum Arthropoda; class Insecta; order Coleoptera; family Chrysomelidae; genus Leptinotarsa; species Leptinotarsa undecemlineata. Next base: position 21,554 of record WOGP01000538.1, on the reverse strand, counting down.
GTTCACTTGATAGAAATTTCAAATTGAAAAACAGGGCACTTTGTTCAGCTCTCTAAGTACCGTAATTTTCCCGTAATTAATTATTAAAAATCGAATGTGGTAGGGTGGTGACGTCACGGGCCTATTCCCGCTTCATTTCCAATAGGAACAATAGAAATAATCAACATTGTCAAATCGCAAAATTTACGAAGCCTAAAATTATCAATTTTATTATGGAAGTGTATATGAACCCGTTAACATTTCAATTAATGAAAAATACTCCATGGAATGAAATGTACGAAAAATCATGTTTGGAAATGAGTTCTATATCTAAAATCAGTATACAAAGTGAAAAGATCACAAAATATTTACCTAAACTATGATTTTATGCATTATTGAATAATATACAGTTATGAAAATCAAAAAATTTAGCAAACTGGATTAAAGAATCATTTCAAATATTCGATTTATTCTACAATCCTCAATCTGTACAACTGCAAATTATTATAAAAAAAACGATTTCTACATACATACCTGTTTCTAATATTGCTACTAAATTCAAGCGTTATAGGCTCGCTTGGGTTATCTGTTGAATCTTCCAAAACTTGAGAGGAAGGTTGAATGAATGTACAGACAGAATTGATTAAAATCGAACTTATCCAACAAACGCTTCTGAGGTTATACCATTAACCATATCATAAAATTTAATGAAGTAAAACGACAATCATTTGATTTTTTTGCAAAAATATCAATTCATTTTGTTTCATACTTTCAGCAACAGTATCAATTCCAGATAATACTTTCTGTGGAGCATACTTGAAATTGAAATAAAAAAATTGTCATCAAATTCAATATTTTCGTTCCCCTTCAATTTATAGTCACTTTATAAATGATTTCTATAAAGTCTTAGAAGAGTAGAACGATTATAGTTCTTTCTCTTCAATACTTTCACCCATTTTTTTTTGTCATCATTAACTTCATATTCTCCTTTGGGAACCTAAACTTATTATATGAAATAACTCACTTAAAAACCCATGCGCTTTCTGTTTTCTTGTGCCTTTCTGCACAATTAAAATCAGCACAAGAATGAACAATATTAATATTCAAACATATCTCTGAAATAGTTTTAAAACACACACAAACTAAACTCGATGAAAAAACGAATTGTTCCTACTCGAGCTGTCAGTAAAAAAAAAAGTTAAAACTCAGTATTGCAAAAACAAGCAAAATGGATCCGACATACATTTTCAATGCCGAATAAACCAATAAATTGTGATATGGATACTCCATTTTCCTAAGAAAAGGAACGATTAATTAAAATTTTCTGTAGTTATTCATTCATTTCTTTAAAGAATAAAACCAGCAAACAAATGAATATTCAATAATAAGATCGCTCGAATCCACGAATTAAGCAAAAAAGTTAACAATAATATTTGCCTTGACTGATATAGTACAATCTAGTACATATCTACAATCTATTACATATCTACAATATAGTACATATCTGAATATGATTCTAGATAGAATTGTTTTTCCAAATGGTTTTCAAATGCTCATGAACCCTGCATGCATTCATGCCACCCACCAAAAATAAAAAATTCAACGTAACTGGTATATTAGCCATATTGTCATCCAGTCAGCCTGCGCCTTCTGTAGTGTATGCGACAATGTGCTCTTTCTATGTCAATGGTTTCCACACATAACTTCGTACTTTTGTTAAAATAATTTCAAAATTAATGTTGAGCCTAGTTTTGTTGAAGCTGACTCCGACAACTTACCAAGAGTTGATTTTGAAATGATCAATGAATTTTACTTGAAAAATTTGCAATACTTTGGTACCGAAAAGAAGCATGAAAAATTGATGATGATGATGTAGGTGGTATATTTAGTAGGTCCCTTTTATTTATATGACATTCATTTCAGACTTTGTTTTTTATCAAAGGATGGGAAGTTTTGATTTAATTTTAGAGTTTTGTTTTTTGGAACACTTAAAAACTTTTTGTCTGGTATGGATGATATATTTTTACAACTGGGTATAAACATTTTTGGTGGTAGTAATGGTAAAATTCAATCCAAAAACAACCTGAAAAAATATTTTTCGGGATCTAAACTAATACCACGGAATATGCCGCAAAATAGGCACCTGCCGAGACCTACCTTTTACAAAAAAAAAAACGTTCTTCAATTAGATAATTGTGACAGTTGTATTCACATCGAGTTGACAACAATAACAACAAAAATGGTATCTGTCAAATTGGATCATCAGATCTGTAATTGGATATTAAAAACCAATACACTTCGTGTATTGGTCGCTCTAGAGACGATCAATTTTATTGGTCAACAGACACATGGCCAATTTACATTCTTGCTTTTCGATTTTTTTTTTCTGCAAATATAAAGAGATCTTGAGACCGATTAGGCTTGATAAGTATAATATACCCCTAACTCGATCAGTCTATAAGCAAACCAGTATCATTTTCCATAGCATGAAAGAAGCCCATTTTGCCGGTACGCATATTATGGAAATTCCCCTATAATAAGTGATAGGTAGTTTAAAGAGAAATGAAAATTTCTATGTTTTATACCACTTTTAAAGTGGTATAAAACTTTAAATGTGGTATAAAACATAGAAGTTTTCATTTTTCTTTCCATTATGATCTCCTACCACGTAGTAACGGCTACATCTATCAATTTATATGTAATTTTTGCGTGATTTTCTTCAAAAGTTTCAAAACATTTTCAAGAGGCCTCTCCGATATAACACCTCAATCATGATTTTCGATCTTGAAGGACCGATTTTCGATAAAATGGCACTTGGGAACTGGACTAATAGTCTTCTTCGGCCACACGGCTATGTCCGGCGAGAATCTAACTTTCCTGTCTACTCTTTTCTTTCCTGCAGCCAGCAGGAGTCGCGGCATCGTTTCAGTCTCAATCGAGCATCGCGGCTGTGCGCGCAGGCAGTTGTTCGCCTTCTCGAAAAACCTCGTGCTTCTGCAATGTAGTTCCGTCATCGAAAAACAAAAAAGTACTACAGAAACATCGGCCTGTCGGTGACGATTCGAAGACGTTTCCAGTTACTTCTAGGATTTAGTTCGATTTGCGTAAGTTTCGACAGTGGCCTGTTTAGCGTTAAGAGGCATAGCCGATTTGATTTCTTCGTTCGAATTGCTTTCGTTTTTCCTTTCAAGGTAAATGGTCGTTTCGCAAAGTGAGCGCTGCGTTTTCTTTTGTTTCTCAACAATACGCGGGTTTGGTTTTGCACGAATTTTGTTGTTGGTGGGTCCAGAGGCGATACTTCGCGACTTATTTCACAGTTTGTTTCAGCAGGAGGCCAATGCCTTCCAGTAGAATAATAATAAAAATAATAGATTGTACAGTAGAACACATGAAACCATTTTAGAATTTCTATTTCGTGTACGAAATGTATACAGATAATGTCAAAAATGGACACCCTGTATGAACTGTATCGGACATGTCAAAAAAAAACTAAAACTAGCATCACAAAATTCAACTTAAATGATCACATATAACAATTAGAGTTTTATCTAAAATTATAAACACATTACCAAAGAAAAAATAAAAAAATCACTAATTTATCAGACTTCTAGAAATTGATTCACACTATAATCAGATTTTGATTGAGTATACTAAGTTTTCTGAACTTATTTTCTCATTGAAACATTTGATTCCAATATACTAGGGAGAACTTTTACAAGTTAATAACCTTGAGAATGGCTCATATAAATTCAGGTTTAGGGTAAAACTTCAAGTTCTTTGAATAATGGATTTCATTACTCTCGAATGTAGCTCTATAAAGGTTTTCTTTTGGGAAATAAAAGCCCTCTCCAGGTGAGATGAAGAACCCCAAAATATCAATCCATATTGCAGTATTGACTGAATCAGTCCAAATTAGATCAACCTCATTATCTCCAACGATACCTTGTCTCTGACATTGCAAAATACAATGTGCTCATATCCAGGACTACTCCACGAAACTTCATAGTTTCTCATCTCTGAACTGAGTTTTCATCTACATGTAATTCGAGATCGCGATCGTTAACCATATTTGACGGTAAAAAACGCACATGATACGTTTTTGTAGCATTCTCCGCAGTTATATTTGTCACCGCAGTAATTTTTGAGCCATGCAGAAGCCTTCGGTGCTATTTGATACAAGTTATTTGATATATCGGTGAGTCCTTATGAAATTGGTGTCATCTGCATTCATTATAGTATAATTACGAGCTACTCAAATCATTTATTATTATAATGAAAAATATAGGCCCCGATATATTCGCCCTTATCTTTTTTACCACTGTTACTTGTTGGCCATTTTGGAGATATGATCCAGCCCAATCGTGAGTGATATCCCGAATCCCAATATCCTCGTGTTTAAAAAGTAGTAGCTGGTGATAAGTAGTATTATCAAAGGCCCGACTTAGGTCATAGAATAGGCCTACAGTATTATTGTATTATTTTTTCATTGAATCAATAAATCAATCAAAATATTCGATTGTTTTATTTTCTGGAAGCGAGAGAATAGTTAAAGTCTCCACATCCTAGTTAGATATATATTTCAAATTCTTCAAATACTTTCAAAAACTGTTTTCTCCACAGACTCCAAGATTGTTTTTGGAGTTTTCATCGGCTTTTTGGGTTTCTCCACCTTTCACAGTCTGAATGGAAAACTCTATACAGGTGTAGAAAGGACAAACTTCCAACTATTAATCTATAAGAGATTTTGAAAATGACACGAACCAAAAAATAATACATCAAATGATACTAAAAACGCTCCATTTCGCAACTGTACATCCTTTTCTACGAAACCATGTGAATGAGTTTCAAACTGTTTGGTTTGCAATTCAGAAATTACATAAGTAGGGGTGGAAACTTGTACCAGGCTTTTGAATTTTTCTCTAACCGTATGTTTTACTGACTGTAGAATTAGAATCCTGTTCAAAGCCGATGTTATCAAGTATAGACACTTCTTGAGTGCGATTTTCACAGTTGAAACCATCCTAGGCATTGGGTTCCTTGATAAAATTTTATAGGGACCGTGTGTATTTTCTGGAGCAGAAGCAGAATGTTTGTAAAGGAAAATCAGCAAAAAATACCTGAAGATTCACCAAATCCGTGAAATGGAATGTTTTCTCTGATCACTCGGAACATTGCTTTCTAGTTTATAAACTTATATGAATGAAGCATACACAACAAAATACATACGTTTGAATATGTTTAACTAGGAATGTTAATTCAATTTTTATTTTTACTCGAAGACCAGACGTTCATGTCGTATTCTTCTATTTTTATTATCCGATTTAGGATGCAAGTGAGACCATACGTTAGACACACTGCTAATATTTTTGTAATCCGTTTAATGCGAGTTACGTCTGTAACTTGTTCTTCGTTAATTACAAGACATGTGGCTGATTTGTTATTTCATTTAATTTTTATTTTTACTCAAAGACTACACGATTATGTCGTATTCTTTTATAGAATCGTAATAAAATTCCTTTTATTTTTAATATCATCCGATTCAGGATGCAATTGAGACCATACGTCAGGCACACTTTTAATATTTTAGTAATCCGTTTTATTATACGAATTACGTTAGTAACTTGTTAATTACTGTGACATGTGGCTGACTGATCTGTTATTTCATTAGTTTCATCTGTTTTTGTTTACATCAAACACCTTTTCATAACAACCTCGCGTAATGTAACTTAATTTTATATCAGGTGAAGGACCTTATTCTATATTCCCACAATTAGTTTTATCTGTGTTACGCCATGTGATCAGTGCAACTGATTATGTTAGGATATCCTTGAATCATATTATAATAGTGATGAGGTTATCCATTTATTTCATTTGGATAATCTTGAAATTTATACTTCATCAAAAAGATTCTGCATTGAATCTTGATGGTGTGGAATTTGGGATAAATAAAAATGCAACGGTACGTCTTAAGATGTAATAAACAAATAGAAGCTCAGAGATACAACTACCATACACCCGAGAGAACTATACGAGTACTTATTTCTTGATGTGGAACAACGGCACTTACTGGTAATTGCTGCAAAGAGCACTCTTCATGGCAGATAGCACCAGCTCTGACAGATCTGTTCATTGACACTGGAAAAGAGGAACAATACTGCTGCTGCTTATGTACCAGCTGTTGTGATCTTACTCTACTTCTTTGAAGTACAGTAATTGGACACGAGAAGTTCTTCACCTAATTGACGTGTACACTTTCAAAAGGATGCATCTCGATAGGAGTTTGCTTTCGAAATCAGCTGATTCGTTGTTATACTCATCCCAAAATTAGAAGGTAGTGGATCTTGATACTGTGGAATTTGAGATAGATGAAAATGCAACGGTACATCCTAAAAAAGAATTAACAAATAGAAGCTTCTAGATGAAACTACCATACACCGGAGAGACCTATGCTCTTTTCTTGCTCCACTAGTGCAGTCTCACTGTATTTCTTTGGAGCAGAGCAAGTGGACACAACGAATGCTTGACCAAATCAACGTGAACAGTCTCAAAATGATCCATTTCTATATGAGTTTGCTTTATTGTTATACTTGTCTCGGAAATTAGAAGGTAGTGGACTTTTCAGTTTGAATTCTTCGGTATATGTTACGAATGCTGTATTTCCACTTTTGACAGTATTACGGTATTGAAGAGACACTGATGTTGTCTATACCCAGTGAATACTGAATCCATTGTGAAGGATCAGTGCTGAATTTATGGTAACTACTATTTTCCAATCCTCGTCGACCATCAAAGTAAAACAAATTCGTTATCCATTTTTCAGTTCCGGGTGACACGATTATCGTCCTTAGATGTTTTTATACGTAATCATCAGTGGTAATTGTGAATATACCATTTCATCTAGTTTCCATTCCTTCTTAGTAGTAGAGTGTAATGTTAAATATGGTTCTGTATGGACATACTCAAATTGTATTTCACATACCTTTCAAAAGGATTATAACAAGAATTGATTCCAAGAATAATTTATATTTATTCTATGAACCAGTCACTCCTAATGCTATGACAATTGTTTTATTATGATAATGATTAATTCGGGACTCATAATTCCAAGATTCTTTGGGCATTGAGGCATGTATAAAGAATTATATATGTATTTTTCAAATTTTAATTTCAATAGGCTCTTTTTTCCTTTTTTTATTCCGAAAACGAAATAGCCTCAAAGAAGCGGTTACCAGAAGGGAGCGTGACGTCACAAGATATTCGAAATGCGGAGCCTGCAATTAATCTTCATTAGTTTCTGTATAAGCAGTGTGAAAGATCAATCATCCATTGGTTATTTGAATTCATCTGCCTATATTATGTAAGTATGGAAAGTCCCAAAAAAGTATTGGTGTACTTATTGAACTCGAAATCCACTAAGCAAATTGTGAGATGTTTTTGTTGCTAGCATACGTCACACGTATTTCAAAGTACTTAATAATAAAATAAATTAATTTTTACTTATCAATGAATAGGGTGGACAAAACTTTAGTTATCACCTGTATATACCAATACACTCAAATATATCTCTTCATTATCATATCACATTGCTGAAAAATTTTAATTTGGATAATGTCAATAATTAAATTTCATAAAAACACAGTCTATATTCTCATTGAAAGATGCCATAATCGCGAACCTCAATCATTAAATATTTCGCTTTGTAACAGTTCAGTCGTGCTTCAGACGCTATACCGATAATCGTATATATCCCGTGACGTCACACTAACTTTCAACAAACGCGCATCTGGAGTAGCGTATCTTCAATGCTATCGATTTAAAATGTTTACCATTGTATTCTGGGTGACAAGCAAAAATATATAAAAATGTATAACTTATAGGTTAAAATGGAATTAAATTCGCAATTTATTAAGTGGCAAGCAGTGGTTCTCTTAATCAATACCAAAGATTACTACAGTTGTATTTTCAACGATGCCGACATTGCAGATGTAACTTTTCTAAAAGAAAATCTATGGCTGTATCCAAATTTACTGTGAATCTTTTCGTGAGAAAAAACTTTTATTATAAATTATTTGTCGATAAAATAAAAAACCTTTCTTTAAAAAAACCAATGTCAGTTCTGTCAAGTGACCTTTAGTAATTAGAATGGAATGCAAAAATTATACATAGTAATCAAAATTCAGCTTCTTGTTCACCTTGTTGAATTTGACGTAATATTAAATTGATAGAAAAAAAATCATCAAAATCAAAAAAATGTCATTGGTATTATGCAAGTCATTTGCTAATTCGATAAATAGCGATAACGATACTTTCTTGCAATTCAGTAAATTTCAATAAATGGTAATATAATATATGAAATTCACATGCGATTCAAATAGAAATTTCAAAATAACGTTGCTATTTTGTGAATTGATGACAATAATAAGAAGTGGTTTCACTCCCAGTAATATTTGTAGCGATATTTCCGTCTGTTGAAAGTCATAATCAAAAGTAATTTATTCATTACTGTGAATCCCTATACAATAATAAAAAAAGTATACACGAATTAGGAATTTCTCTGTGCAATAAAACGCTATGTTTAACGAATATTCTGATAATGAAGATTTTACTGGTTATATGTTTTTTATATAGCCAAAAATATCTATAAATTTATCACAGATTCTTATTTGTTGAAAATGATGTGAATTATGACCCATAGTCTTTTTGTCGTTCATATAGAGGCGCTTGGTGTTCAACAAAAATCCTATTTTGAAAAATATGAGGTTTTTAAAAAATGTTTGCACTATTTTGTGTTACAAACTCATGCCTGCAGAAAGTATTTTCTACGACTAATTTGATATAATTGAATTTACTTGGTAATTATATTTTCGAAAACACAAATCTGACTAGCAGTCAGTGATGATCACTGTTATCATTTATTGAAATTTAACAGTTTAATAACAACGTGAATTCACTAAAACCGGCCTTGCGGTTTGAACACCACCGGTTCACACAGAGGTTGATTAAGTGAGTGAAGCAAACTATCCACGTCAACCCACCGGGCTATCGTCCCACTCACCAGGCTAACAACCCATCAAATAAATATTTATAGAGAAATGCCATAAATATTTTCATGAAGTTGTAGATTCAAATATATGAACGTACATATAGATGAAATAAACCTATAAAAAACACAGAGTATATGATAGTAATCGATAGGTAAATCAAGCACCAATAACTTCATCAAGATTTGATTGTTAATGTTAGTATTGAGGCAATTTTTGAGTTCATCATGCTGGCTTTCAGAGCTTATGCGTATGCACCAACAAATAACATACGTAAATTGTACATTGAAACGGTCCTAGAACTGAATCTTGTGGAACTCCGTTAGAAATAGGTAGATCATCCACTAGTTATAATACTGATACCAACTGATTGAAAAATTTTGGTGGAATTCTCGGCATATCATTCCTGCATATTTTCTGAAAAGATGTAGTTTTCTAAAACGGTAAAGCTTTGATGAGCTGACTCCGATATTTTTTATTGTTTCGCTCTCTCTTTCCCTTCCGCATTTTTATTTGTTTCAAGGAGGTTACTGGTTTCTAAAAATCATTTTCATCATCCGCTTTAACAATAAAGTGGTCTATGAAATAAAACAATATACAATAAACTATTTTTCACCGTACATCAATGGATAATTAATTGTCCATTGTATGGTTGGCTTAAAAATCAACAACAATTAAGGAATCGATAAACAATGGTCGTTGAGGATTTTATTGCGATAACCTCTTGTCATAAATGTGAAATACAAATTCCTGCTTCGTTGATTGCCGGCGACCCAATTCTGTTAATGACTGAGTAAATTATTTTAATAAAGTTACTGGTGTTATATAAGTGCGTATCAAGAAATTTTATCGGGTAATCCAAGTTGGGTAACGTGAAATGAAGAGTATTAAGATTTCTTTCGCAAATATTTACACCAGTAAAGTCATTTAGTTCTGCGTATTCGGCTATTTCAAGAAATGTTTCTTGAGTCAGAGTTATATAAATAAGATTTAACCATGACTAGTCGTTTTAAATAATTTGGGGTTTTTGATGGTGTCACTGATCATGCCATATGCGATGTACGAGATCTGTTTAAAAAAGTAAGGTGAATGTTCAAATTTCGCGGGCTACTTACAATAGATTAGCGTGTTTTTATTATTTTATGTTGGTGCTTTCGTCTCGAACATATGTTCACAGTGAGAGATAAAAAAGTTGAAAGTGGATCAAAGAATTTGCATCAAATTTTGTATAATAAATTGTTCAAATTGTTCAAATACACTTGGGATGTTGACAGTGGCATACGATGATTGCACTATATGCCACAAACATGTTTACTAATGGAACAAGCTTTTCACATAAGGTCAACAAGATGTGAATGACGGCGCTCGCTCTGGACGCCCCAGCACATCAACAACCCATGTTGTTGATGGTGAGAAAGTGAAAAAAATTGTTTTTGAGAATCGTCGAATCACTATTAGAAGAAGATGTCGGTATATCGGTTGGCAATTCTGGAGAATACGGTGGATGCGTAAGCAATTCGAAGCCCAATTGAGGCAATTTTGCCATCGTTGTCATTGATTTGTTACACGATGCATTTTCTTGATGAAATAGCACTTTCTTTTTCTTTAAATGGGGTCGTTTTTCCGCGATTTCGTCCTTCAATTGCTTCAATAACGCTATGTAGTAGTTGCCGTCGACGGTTTTTCCTTCTTCAAGAGAGTAGACCAATATCATACCATGCGTGGCTTTAACCGGTAAATTATAATTTCAAAACAAATTCCAGTGTTACATCAGTTCCAGTGTTACCAAAAAAATTCAAGTCATCCTTTTAGCATCAGTGAGGAGTCAACCTTTTTTAATGTAGTGACTTGTTTTACTGTAGTGACATGTTTTATCTGTTTAAACTCAACATTCCTTTCGACACGGCCATCCTCACCAACAGATGCAGAAGGCTGTCATTCTGCGCTTGCTCAGAGCACATGATTCTGGGACCCAATGATCACTTACCTCACGGTGTGGGGAGTGGTCATTGGAATAAAAAATTGTATATTTTCTGTGAACTTGCTGAAGAGAAACAGTTTTGCATTTGTTGTTTGTGTTTCTTGTTCAATATTACTTTCAGACAATAGGCTAAAAGTTCTAGCAATGTCTCATTTGACTGAACGTCAAAGAGTAGAAGTGTTAATACTACTAGGATGTGATGACAAACCTAGAACTCAGAAGAATGTAAGTGAAATGTTCAATAATAAATATCCTGATCATCACAACTTTTTTTTTATATGGAACCATCAACAGACAGAACTGTCGATATTGAAGCGGAGAAAATCCCCATTGGATGATAGAGGTCCACACTCAATATCAATATCAATGTTTGGGCAGGGATTATAAATAATCGCATAATTGGACCATACTTTTTCAACGAAACACTAACCGGTGAACGTTACTTGGAGATTTTGACTAATTTTTTAGTTCCAACGCCGAAAATACTTTTTCCAGATAATGATAATCTGAATCAAATAGATAGAAGTATCTGGTATCAGCAATATTGTGCTCCACCACATTTTGCAGCTGACGTTCGTGCATATCTGAATGAAGTTTTTCCCAACAGATGGATTGGTAGACGAGGTGCCATAGAGTGGCCAGCCCGTTCTGCCGACATGACACCTCTTGACTACTTTTTGTGGGGTTACCTAAAATATAAAGTATACGTCAATAGACCAAACCATATTGAAAGTTTGCAAATCAGAATTAGAGAAGAAATAGTATCACTCCCGAAACCATTCAAGATGTTGTTGATCACTTTCAGCAACGACTTTATTATTGTCAGGAAACAAATAGCTGTCAGTTTGAACATTTGATCTGAAGACTTCCATTAGTTGCACATTGATTGCTACCGCTTTATTAAATGATTTAGATAACACAATGTATTCTATTGCTTTTTTTACGCATGCACTAAATGAAAAAATAAAGATATGGCTGTACAGAAAATTAAATACCCTTCAAAATGAGTATCACTTGATCCCCTTTTGCAGTAAAAAAATAGGGAGGTGGTTGTCACGTTGAGGGGGGCGAAGGAAGGGGGATTTTTTATGTCACAGAGTGTCTTTTCGAATACATCATTCAACGTGTTTAGGGTTTTTCTCGAAAATGGCTAATAACGTAGAAAATAAATGTATCATTTTCATATGGTGCTCACTGTATGTACACAAAATAATCAAAAGATTTTATTAATAAATAACCTCTCTTCTTATTATCATTTTGATATACATACAATTTAAGTAATAACCTTAGCTGGTCTCAATTTGAACAATGCCAATATTAAATAGATTAATTTATCACTTTTGTCGGGTGTCTTGAGAGGCACAGCTATTTTTTTCAATATTTCCCATTTGCCACATACCACGTAGTGGCATATTGATGTATTTTAAAATGCTTTCACTTCATATTATTTTATGAAACCATGTGGAGCACTTCAAATCAAGCGTCAGTTGGTGTATATTTAATGCCACATGCGATATGAATGTGAAAATATTCGTTTTCGACAAACTATTTTGCATATGGAAGAATAATGTTTCCTCAATGAGAGTTGGGAGTACTAAAGGATCATTGAACTCACTAGATTGATTTTAGCTTGGACCTGCTACTGAATGAAAGGGAAACATCTGCAAGACTAACCTCTGCGTATCTTGCGAAAAGTCGGTCGAAATAACTCAATGTCTATCGTGGTATTAGCCAGGGAATTAGTTGTCTTTCCCAAGGTTCCTAGTATGTTTGTATCTCCCCTCGATGAAGTTTTTATTTCCATTTCAATATATGTTACAGAAATAACAATGATTAATTTGCACATAACAAATAATGCCCTTGATTATTATTATTATTATTATATTCCATCAATTCAGCGTCATTTAATGCCTCCAAGAAGTTAACAAATTGCATAGATTATCTATCAAAAAAACTTAATTTCTATAATGTTTGTGGCAATGATATAATGAAACCTGTTTTTCTTTAGAATATCATGTCCAGGATTGATATATCGTGTTCACAATTTCATTCGTTTTTCAAGAAACCAATCAGCGCGACGCGAATTATGGTTAGATTTTTTCCATTACGTAATGGATCGAAAGACTGCAATTTTAGAACCGCATTTCTGTGGTGAAAAACGGAAATGACTAAATTTATTAGAAACACACAAAGGTAATGAATAATTTCGTTATTTCTTTGTTTGCATAAGCGATTGAACATTTCAACGAGATTATGCTATATTTGTTTTGTCTAACGTGTGTCTTTGGTAAATATCCGCAGTATTGTGGTGTGAGAGTTGAACTTTGAATATACATATCTATTTTGGGAATTTCTTCGTTGACAATTAATCTCAATTGCTCAAGTCGTGTCAAAAGTAAACTACCTCAAATTCAATTTTTTATTTTGAAAATGGTAGTTGAGATCGTTTAGAAAATGACATAAGACTGGAAGGAATGCTATCCTACATCAATATTTAATCTGGTATATCCTTTATTTGACATTGAGAAAAACCTCATTCATGAGCAACATTATACTGAAAGAACATAGTCTTTTGCGGCCGGAGTCACGATTAGAAAGAAAAACATCCAGACTGGTAGACCTTCATTCTTACAGTCAACTGATATATACCACTGAAGATGTATGTCACCGTAGCAGATGAAACACTTGCTACAATTTCTATTCAACCTTGGCCTACCAGCCCGGATGTTCTCTCTAATTATATTAGGAAGTAAATTCAACAATTGATAATTTCCTTCTCTGTCTATCCATTAAATTCTTCGAGTTGTTGAAGTCTGTGGAGAAGAAGGGCTCTACTATACTTGTGATGCACTGTTAGGAGCTTTTGGTGTAGTAATGAATATTACTGGAGTTTTTTTCCAAAACAAAATCGTAATTTTCAACACCTCAACATGTGTTTCGATCACCAAGTGATCATCTTCAAAAGGAAGCTCAAACTAGTCATACTTACAAAGTTATCTTTATTTATACCATAGATACCTTTTCTAGGTATCTGTGTCTTGTGTATCTTAAAAGAATAATTTCACAATATTGCCTTATCTACTAGTCTTTAATTAATTTTACAATGTGTCCTTATGTAATAGTCAGATAAATTAATAATTGAAATATTATTTTAACAAGCTATAAAAAAAATATTTCACAATATTGCCTTATCTACTAGTCTTAAATTAATTTTACGATGTGTCCTTATGTAATAGTCAGGTGAATCTAATAAATAAAATACTATTTTAACAAGCCAAATAGTATACTATCAGGTATTCATAATATTATTATGTTTACTTATTTCTACACTTTCATAGGGATCTTGATGCCTGTTGTTGTTAACTTGTCTAACTAATCCTTATGAACTGAAGTCTATGGAATGAAATGAAGTATATTGTTGCAAAATGCGATGAGCGACTTCTGATTTTTCTGGTCTTCCATATTTTAAGTGTGCTGAATGTTCCTCATATCTTATTTCAATAGATATTTTTGTCTGTCCATAATATTTTGCATCACAATCCTTACATTTAATTTCGTAAATTCTTAATACTTGAGTTTACAATGTCTCTACGATTGTATTAATTGAAAAAAAGACAATCTTGGGTAAATGAACATTTGACAAATGTTCAATGCATATTTTCAAAGACACAAATTATCAACTCTTTTCGATGTTTGAAATCACATATTGATTACATCGGTAATTCTTATTTCGCATTAGACTTATGAGGGTTGTCGTTCATGTACGGAAGATAGTTAGTTGAAAAAGTACATAATTATTTTATGTCACTATGAAACTATCATGTGTGTCTCTGGTCATGTCAGTTTACCTAATTGTTCAACAAAAGTTTTGAATCAGTGAAGGAATGAATAAAATAGAACTATGTACTTCCAATTACTCATTTTTTATAGTTGATAACGAAGAAATATAGTTGACAATCTAGACTTGATAATAAAATGTTTTCATTATTATAAATCTACAGCAAAAACCTGAGGAAATAATCAGTTTTTCTGTTATTCCTTTCCCATAATACTATTATAGACAGTCGTTGAATGTGGGAGGCATATGGATAGATTAGTACAGAGTACATTATTAAATTATTAGTATTTGAAATTTCATCTTACGAAATTATAAAAATTATAGATTATATTTTAAAATAAGAATTCATATAAATAATTTTGAATATTTTGTATTTGGCAAATAAGTCTAGTTTTCGGAAGTGAAATTCATAAATTTTATACGATAAGAAATTGCAATGAGTTTTAATGTTTAAGTACGGACCTGTATTTTTTGTTGCAGTTGTAGGATCGTAGACGGTCACTTCATACTGAGAAATTAATTTCAATTTTATATTTCGAGATGTTTCGGAAATATTCGATTATAATTGTGTGAATTATTCCCTTTTAAATTATGACCCTGGAAATTGGTTGACTGAGTTAAATAGTGTTCGTTTCAGATGTTATTATTGCTACCATTTTTTTTCTGCTCTTCAAAACGCATATAATATATTTTTGTTGTAGATATGTTTCAGATAACCATAAAAGGTGTTCTTATTCGAAGTTCTTTGTAGAAATCGCTCAGAGCAATGGAAACATATGAATAGGTTCCTGAAAATGAAAAAAAAATTCTACAAAAACTCTACGGTACATAGGGAGACGTGAAAGTTGCTATTGTGTTTTTATTCATCTCAGTCAACCAAATTCCAGGGCAGTAATTTAAAAGGAAAAAATTCACACAATTATAATCGAATATTACAGAAAAATCCAGATATATAAAATTTAATTCAATTTCTCAGTATGAAGTGAACGTCTACGATCCAAAAACTACAACAAAAAATACAGGTCCGTATTTAAAAATTCAAAGATGGGGGTGGCCCAAGTCAGATACAAGTCAGGCCCTGTCAGGTAACTATACAAAATATTCATGAATATATTCTGAGAGCCCATATCAAGTGCCAATAGCAAAATGTGGACAGATTATCAATATGCCTGCTAATAAAGAAGATATAGGCAAAAACAGTAATTTGATATTTTTTTGTTTTTCCTGTATATCTCCTGAACCAAAAGAGCTATATTCGATTTCTTTACATCATTGAATAGGTCTCTAAAATACGCAACTTTGCCATAATATAACCGACACTCTATCTCTTATCGTTTACGAGATCCCCATGTACAGATACGAATTTGAATAGCCGTGTATATTAACATTTGTTTACAAAAAGGATTTGAAGTTTTAATAACTTTCACTTGTTATATGCGAGCCCTTTCGATAGCAGGATGTGCTTTCATCTTCAAGACTCTCCTTAAGCTGAACGTTTTAACTTCTTGTTTGTTCTTTTATACGCTATGTTAGAACGCCTTAGTTCAGGTATTTGTCCTCTCATGTCTTCCGGGTGTATTTTTGAATTTGCCGGTATTTGGGTTACATCAGATAATATCCTTTGTGTTGGAATTTCTCCAGTTTCATTATTTCTAGAAATGTGTATTGTATTGTGTAGTATATTGAGTGTTAGGTCTTGTTGTGTTGTGATTTGTATTTGTTCCTCATCGAGGAGTTTTATTGTTTCTAGGAATGTGTATTATATTGTGTAGTATATTGAATGTTAGGTCTTGCTGTGTTTTGATTTGTATTTGTATCTGAACTTTGATTTTTCAGGCAATAGTTATGCTGTAGGAGCAGCTGCTGCTTCGGAAATTTCCTGAGGCACATTTTCAAACTCACTATCGATGGTGCTTTCCATAGTTTATTGTGTGTCTACACAAATATAGACACGCCTGAAGAAGCTATTATATAACGAAAACGTGTTGCGTAGCGAAAGAGTAGTGGCGCTAGTTTGTTATAATACCCACAAAGCAAAATACGTACCTAATGCAATAAAGTATATGTAAAATTGAAAAACAATGACGTCAGGGGAGAGCTAACAACGACTTACCGTTGCTATTAATATTCATTAATAAATTCACACCCAAACAATGCCCTACCCAATTCTTTGTTGCAGCCGGACACATTGTAACATATTAAACAATTGTCACACTATCGTTAGAGAAGCGTATCACACGCTATCATTAAATCTCTTGCAGCTAATTTACGACGTGTTCCATTCCAGTGTTGGCTCATTTGTTCCTTTTGTCGCTTAACTAGGTTATGACGAAGATCTTGATTCAGATTTCATGCGAGTTCAAGATTTCCAATGGATTTTAATCGAAGCAATGTATTGAACAAACGATGCGTATTAATGAATGAGAAGACGTCTCGAACGTGTTTGAATGAAATAAAACATGTTTTATTTGCAATGAGAAGTTATTTCAGATAGCTTCGATTGTTGTGAAATATTATTTTTTGTTTTGAAAAAAGTTAAGAAAAGAATAACGGTTTCTGAGGAACTAGATTTGTTTGAATTGTTATATTTTTAGAAGAGGTTAATTTTTGTGAAGTGATAATCATGGCTTCCTACTTCTCCATCTTCCATAAAAAGAAAGAAAGTAATCAATTTAAAAAAAATACTCTATACACAAATGTGTATATCATGCAAATAAATGACTTTCAGACACAAACTGGAAGAAAGAGCCCTCTCGACACAGCTACTTTCATATGAACACAATTTGTAATCCAAAAATCTGAATCAGATATTATTCACAGGATCGCCACACAATATAGTAAATGAAAGAGGTAAAATTTCACTTATAAATCAAAATCAAATGAAATATAATATTAATAAGAATAATACTATTGTCCATTATCCATAAAAATATATTAATACATAAAAGAAAAAGGGTTAGCCAAAGGCTATCTCCTACTCCTCCCAAAAATTATACAGTGAGTGTGAGAAAATAATTATAAAAATACTTATTTACTATCATAACAATGATAGAGAAGAGAGAAAAAATAATAGATCATATAGTTGCTAATAACTATTAACAATTTCAGTGCACTACCATACATTGAATTTTAAATTTTTTAAGTTAACACTGAGCAGTAAGCATCTGTTTCTTATTTCTTTCTTAAATTTATGAATATTATGGATTCAAAAGGAGTAAAATTTCATTCAGATAAGAAGAGGCTATATAAGAAAAACATCCTTGAAATCTGGAAGTGCGCTGTCTAGGTATGAATGAATGAATTCTCAAATTGACCATATGTACCTATGTTAGAACGCCTAACATGCCTGCGAACGAAGAATCGCGACTAATCATTGTGCATTCTATTGGTCAATTTAACGATTTCATTACAATACCATACATTGAATCTTAAATTAGCACTGAGCAGTAGGCAGCTGTGATTTTATTTCTTTCTTGAATTGATGAATATTATGATGCGAAGAGAGTGAAATTTCATTTCTCCAAATTTGGAAGTACGGTGCCTGTGTATGTTGAACAAGTTAATTCTCAAATTGATTATATAAATATATGTTGTATGTCGAAATGCCTACTTCATAAACTATATAAATAACTAGGAGTTTCAGTTTGGAGCAACTTGAACAAAAAATGTATATCAAGTATTGGACTCTGTACGTCACAAATGGTGTGACATGTTCACCATATCGCATGCAGCATACAAATCGCATCCAAGCATTTTGTATGCATTGTAACTTCAGCTTATTATATTGCGGCAAACAATTATAATACACTAAACAACAATATTCGATATGAGGGTAAATAAGCGTTTCAACTAGCCTAAGTTTCATTTCTTCAGGTAACTGATACTGGAATTTATACAGCCATCTGAGTTTCAAGAATGATACTTGAAAAATGTTCATGGAAAAACAGAGAGATGTCTATGGTTCCGCCAAGATTTTTAGCTACCCAGTCAATGTCTTCGTTATCGCGAGTGACCATAAAGTTTTTTGAGTTTCAACTTTTTGTCCTTGGAATCCTATGCATAAACCCAAAGTTTCATTGGGATTGATTTTCAGTCCATGATGCTCCGAGTATAGGAATGTTTTATGCAAATTGACCCTCTGTGATCGGCCAGTGAGATAGCTGGTCATCCATTTAAGAGAAATGCCATCGAATCCTATGAACTTGAGATTGTCGATGAGAAAATCGAAATTAACTAAATCGAAAGCTTTACTTTGATCAAGCAGTACTAAAATGGAGACTTCTGATTCATCTTCGGTTCTCGCAAGATCGTTGATTACTTTTAAGAGAGCAGTCTGTGGTCTGTGTTTTTTGCGGAACCCAGATTGCTCGTACGGGAGTATTCGATTTTCTTCCAGAAAAGCTCTTACGTGACGGGAAACATTTTTTTCGTATATGCTGATAGGATGCAGGTCACTGAGGGTGACAGTTTTTGTAAAACTGTTTTGTGAAAATCTCACAATAAAGTGTTTTTTGAATATGTCAAATATACGTTGACGATCAATAAATTGTTTTGAAAACACTGGTCGATATTTATAATTTCAAGTTGAGGGATCTGTTAAATTTTCGGACAAAATAGAAACGTTTTGATTTTCAAATATGGACAGCTTCACAATGACGTTCCGTGACGTTAGAAGTGATGAACCACATTTTTTTTATCTTGTGTGAACATAAACTGACCTAGATCAAATCTTCGTCTTTTGAAGAACATATAAAAGTTTCGTGGAATGGACAATAGCATAGTGAAGAATCCCTAATATGTTTTTTTTGAGTCGATAAATCACGATTTCCGGCGTTTCATAAATATAACATAATTTGAACTACCTATATGTTTCTCAAAGTACTGGGGCGCCTTGCGGCAGGCCCTGCACCTTGTGACAGGAACCTCTGTAATATCACACCACAAGACACCATTCTGGCAGGCCATGATAAATCCTTCAATTTCCGACTTCCTCCCACGCGACCTGAAGAAAGCTAAGGTCAGGTGCTTTGATAATTAGTGGTATTCAATGTAATTAAAGAAGATCCCATGCATTGACTACTATTTGTGTTGCCGCAGGAGTGAAGTGATCTCTGCGGCTTTTATTTGGACCTTTTGCTTGACGGCTGCCAACTTGGTGACGGAGTTGTGATCACCTCGTTCAGTGTCGAACACTGAACCGAGTTATTATTTTCATTATAATTATAAAATGTTATGTTAAAAAATATTATTATCATATGTAAATATGTTATTAGGTTGAGATCCTTCCTCAGAAAGAATTTTGTGGACAAAATATTCGCCAGGAAACTTAGAGTGGAACTTCTTCCGTTCAGATCGCTTTACTCACCGCTTTTAAGTGTTAACTCTCGGCAATTGCTTCCGCACTTAATGGATTTTTTTGGTATACTTAAACGCTGAGAGCTACCGGAGATGGACATACGTGGGATGTTGAAATAATTCTTTGGCTCAATTCATTACGCTACGGGACTGGATGTTGTTTTATGGCGTATTAAAAAAAGAAATAAGTCCTAATAAGCTTGAAATTGTGATAGTTTTTTCTTTTCAATACTCTTCAATTCATATTTTCTGTTTCAGTTTTCGTGTTTGTCACTCAAATTGAGAAGAAAAAATAAAATCTAAAAAATTCAATATCCGTAGAGGTATTAGTTGTTTCGAGTAAATTTTATGGAAATTATGTATTAAATCCATAGAAAATTTTCTCAACTTATCAACCAAACCGGAAAAAAGAGTGTTATCGTAATAGTGACACCAGAACGTAATCTAGAATTCAGGTTTCCTTTAAATAAAAACAAAGAAAATACGACAAAATGTGTGGAACAAAAAATATATGAAAATCTGGGTGAAAAATATGTATAGGGTCTTTCAACAGGAACTTCCGAACTTTGACAATTGATAACAACCATCTTATTGAAGCTACACCTGTCAAGTTAGTGAAGCATAAAAAATCAGATGTTAGAACGTTAAAAACATCAATCAGTACATGTTTCGAACCTATATAGGTTCATCATCCGCTAATAATTTAAAATTCTACAATAAAAGAAAAAAACATAACAAATACAATGAAGTAGAAAATATTTAGTTACGTGGAGAAGAAAATGTTTTAATAGAGAAAATAAAGTTATCACATGTTTCCAATAAATAAATGGTCACAATGACGTGTTAATAGAAATCTATTTTTTTTATATTTAGTAAAACGGTGGAAGTTTATAACATCCTAGCTATGAATGATTGAAGCTAAATGATTATTGTTTTAGTATCAAGGTAATATTTTTGTTATTTCAGATACTTATTGCAGGTACTTACAGGACATTGACTGTATCATTGGATATTTGGGTCGCAACAAATAAAAATCTCAGTAGAAATTGGACAAAAGTAATTTCATTTTATCCTATTGTAACAAGTTAAAGAATTAACTGTCTTAAACAAATTTATTTCCAACAATATTTCACTAACCACAAACTAATTTATTTACAACACTTAGCAACTAATGCTTAAATAATTTCCACTATTTGAATTTCTTGTTAAGCCGCTCGATTCACTTTCTGAACTGCCTCTTGGGTGGGAAGACGTGCTTATACAATGTAACGGCCCTTTCTAGAAATCTGTAGTTCTAGAGTTTTACCGGCGATTTCCGATTGCATTCTTTCGCGGTGATGTTTTTGTTCGATGAGTCGGC